>JAQHUG010000354.1:692100-774235 GCA_028555095.1 Dicrostonyx torquatus
CAAAAAAATCAGTAGCCCTCCTATACACAAAGGATAAAGAAACAGAGAGGGAAATCAGAGAAACCTCACCTTTCACGATAACCACAAATAGCATTAAGTATCTTGGGGTAACACTAATCAAGGAAGTAAAAGAGCTATTTGACAAGAACTTTAAGTCTTTGAAGAAAGAAATTGAAGAGGATACCAGAAAATGGAAGTTAACCAATTGCTTCTCCATTATTTCTTACTTGAAGGAGATGACAAATTACTAGACTCAATTGTGAGGACATCTAATACCGAGGAGACTTGAAGACTGCTGTGCCAGAATCTGAAAGTGATTTTGAAAAGCTTTTGGAAAAGGCTTTCTGTTATGCAAAGGGTTTAGATAAGTGATACTAGCTGATTCCGAAGAAAGCCAAGGGCATACTATCTAGTATTTGAAAATATTTTATACTATTTAAGATGGTTAATTGATTTAGATATCATACTATTTAAAATAGTTAATGAGTTAACACTGAAACTGATTTAGACTTTGATGTCAATTTTATATTGGAGTTAAGATATTATAAGTTCTAGGGCAGGTGGTGGTGGTACATACATTTAATCCTTGTACTCTGGAGGTGGAGGCAGGTGGATCTCTGTGAGTTTGAGAACTAGTCTACAAAGTGAGTTCCAGAACAGCCAAGATTACAGAAGGAAAAGAAACCCTGCCCCTTCCCCAAATAGAAGATATTATAAGCTTCTTACTTTATAAAAAGTATTTTAAGAGATATTTATTATAGAAATATTCTGCTACAGCCGTGTTTGTACACTGATATGGAAAAAAAGCAGATGCTGTGTGCGGCAAACATTGCAGCTGCTCCATGGAGAAACACGAACGGGAGCTTCTATGGGACAGTGGTCATGTACCCTGTTACTTATATTGAATTGTTTTAATAAAATGCTGATTGGCCAGTAGCCAGGCAAGAAGTATAGGTGGGGTGACCAGGCAGGAAGTAGAAGCAGGGCAATAAAAACAGAAGAATTCTAGGAAGAGGAAAAGGTAAGTCTGCAATCATCACAGAGTAAGCCAGACACAGAGGAAGCAAGATGAGAACACCTCACTGATAAAAGGTACCCAGCCACATGGCTAACATAGACAAGAATAACAGGCTAATTTAAGATGTAAGAATTAGTTAATAAGAAGCCAGAGCTAATAGGCCAACCAGTTTATAACCAATGTAGACCTCTGTGTATTTCTTTGGGACTGAACGGCTGTGGGACTGGGTGGGACAGATACCTCTGTCAACAAATGGCGCCCAACATGGGGCTCGAATCCACAACCCTGAGATTAAGTGTCTCATGCTCTACTGACTGAGCTGTAAACAGGTCACTCCTTCACAAGTGTTTGCACACTGCAGGGCTCTTGGCTAGGTGCCAAGAGAGAGCAGGAGAAAACACCTGACCCTCACCAGGGCTTTGACTTTACTAGAGCTACAGAGCAGAGGCTCAAAGACTCCTTCCGTGAGATGCAAATTCCCTCAGGAAATGAAAGTTACCTCACAGTCAAAGACATAGACAAGCGAGAGGCATTCTTTCTAATTTTATCAAATCTTAATAGGATATTTTCCCCCTAGGAATAATTGTATTCAACTGTAGATAAGCAAACCTTTTTGGATCTAGATACAATTCCTTGAACGGTGCATCTTGCTGAGTGGTTGCTTCATCTGTTGGCACATATGCCTTTCATATTTCTGTCTTGGCTACCTATTTTCTATATTTTGTAAAGCACAATTCTACAGGGAAGAAGAATAAAATGGAAGGTGACACTGAAAGCCACCAGTGGAAAAGCCACAGCAATTTTCCAGTTAACCCAGAGCCCAATGAAAACAGGTTCCTTCCAGAGCTCATGTTGATGGCCTAGGAAGGTTCTCAACCTTTCTAATGTTGTGACCCTTTAGTACAATTCCTCATGTTGTGGTGACCCCCAAGTATAAAATGATTTTGTTGCTGCCACATAACTGTAGTTTTGCTATTGTTATGTAATGTAATCCATAGTGTAAATATATGAGTCTTCGATGGTCTTTCTTTGGTGAACTGTGAAAGGGTTGTTTAACTCTCCAAAGAGGTCATGACCCACAAGTTGAGAACCTTTGGTCTAGACAGATGTCCCTCTAGTGAAGACAGTAGAACCAATTTACTGCTTCTAGAGGCCCCATTCAGGGGAATGTGGTGTTCTGATCCCCCATGACATACTGCAGAAACCCTCAGCATGCATCAAGCCACTCATTCCTTAGGGGCCCCAGCAGCATCTACACACTAAAGAATACACTGTGGGCTAATAGACCCCATCTCTCTGCAGATGGTGGTGCATTGCTTCTCATGCTCTTTCTCTGTGAGTTAAGTAAACAGTGCATCTCCAGTACTCAGTGCAAACCGTCAGAGCCAGTAGCTTCTAATTTTCACATCTCTCAGGTAATAAAAATATGAAAGATCAGACCACATGTCCTGGTCTTCTCTCCAGGACCATGTCAAGGTTGAGAAGGCCTTCCTACCCCCATAGTAGAGAAAGCTAATAGAATATGCTTTGCTATGCATAGAGAAGACCTCCTTTCTCAGGTCATCACTTTAAGAACACCAAGGACAGTGTTTCTTTGGGAACTGACATATAGCAGGCAAGGCTGTATGTCAGAGCCCATTCCTGCTCCTATGCCAACCTTCTTGTCATCAAGGTTTGCATACCCTTCCCATAGTCTGTTCCTATTCTTGCCCTGCCCGTAGGCATGCAATCGCTGCATACCCACTGCTTCAAGTAGTTCTTGAGTTCTTAGAAGCGTAATTTTGCCTGTTTTCCCCTTGACTGTGCTTAACTTTCATTTCTTCCTTTTCTGTGTACAAAGTGTCCTTTGGAATAAGGGGATTTTTTGTAGCAAAGATACACCTCTGCCCATCTCATTTGAGCCATGTCATGATATTGTAGTACAGAATTTGATTCCCTAATAGCATTGCTCTGCTGCACCCATGACAGACAAAGACTGCAGTGTCTCCTGGAGAAATAGACTTGAGAGTTTGTTCATCCTACTGTGGTTATGGGAGAGGAGATTGGTGATGAGAGTTCAGAAGTCCAGTTGGGAATTTGTTTCTCCCCCAATGGTTGCAATTAAAATATGAGTATTGAGGGTGCCTTCCAACTGAACCTTGTTTTCCTTCTTTCCATAGCACCTGAGATTCTCCGAGGCTGTGCCTATGGACCCGAAGTGGACATGTGGTCTGTAGGAATAATCACCTACATCTTGTAAGTGACAAAAGGCAACCTTTATGCAAACAGTCTTGTATAACATTTTCTAGGCATTAATAATTCTCATGACAACCACATTGGCCTTTTACTTTTTGTGATGTTCCTTTTTACAATCACCATACTGATAGCATAGTCTCAAATGATGTGATGTTCCGTTTTACACTAACTGTGCCAATAGCTAGTCTCAAAATCAGTATTGCTTCTTACTGTAGCATTTCCCTGGAGGTGAGAAGCTGTCCAGGGCTTTTCCTTAGCTGATTTTCCTGTATAATATTCCCACATTTGGGAACATATTTCATGATCATGATAGATGTGAAACCTAAGTCCACCTGCTACACTCCTTTGTTTATGTATTTGAATCTTGCTAAACAGACTGGTAGCTCTTTAAGGATATCTGTTATTTACTTCTTAAGAAATCCCAAACTAGCACATTTCTTATCAAAATATTTTGAGCACATTTACCTATTGATTTATTTCCCTACATGTTAAGGTTTCAAGGGCCTTGAGCTAAACACTGAATAAAATGAGCTGATGATAATTCATTCTCTGTCCACTCCAACTCCATTACTGAGCTGTTGTCTAATGAAAAATAATTTCAGTAAGTTTGCAGAGTGGGTGATGGAATTAAAGGTGACAGTGAGGGAAATCATATGTGACAGTGGCTGTAGAAAGCTAAAGCAAGAAGGTATCAGTGCACCCAAGAGCTAATGCACAGTGAGGCACTCGTTGGCCATTTGTCAGGGAATGTAGTTAGTTTGGGAACCTATAATATGCAGCTGTGTAGAGAGATTTTCCAGGGTTCTGAAGAGCCGGTTATTCATAGGTAAGCTGCCTTCACCCATTATATAGCAGAGCGACTTACACAAGAGATAATTACCTTCTCACAGTCTCAGGGGCTAGAAGCTTTAGGTCAGGGTGGCTGCAGGTTTGGGCTCTGCAGAGGGGCTTCTTCTGGGGTTTCAGAAAAGTTCTTTTGTACTGTGTCCTCGAGAGAGACAGAGAGACAGAGACAGACAGACAGACTCAGCTCCTGAGCTTTGTAGAATATGTCTATGATGCCAGGTGGCGGTGCACACCTTTAACCCCAGCACTCAGGAGGCAGAGGCAAGCAGATCTCTGTGCGTTTGAGGCCTGCCTGCTCACCCCTGTGTGCTGACACTCCCCTCGCACAGGTGGCTCAGGTGCAGGGGTCCCTGGGCAGACTTAACAAATGAGAGTGCTTTGCTGAGGTTTATTTCACTCCCAAGTTCTGCCTTCTCCCAGATGGCTCCAGAATGCTTGCACGAGATACTCTCTCATGGAAACAGGTCATGAACAGAGGACATGGGGAATGACTTCTCCCAAGGAGTTGTCATTTCTGGAAACATTTTATTTTTCCATGCTCTGGGGCAACCTGGCTGGCTTAGAGGAAGAGTCGAAGAGGATATCTTTTAACATTTTGTTATTTTCCCATTTTATTTTCAAAAGAAACATGTATAATATATGCCTTGAAAGACTTTTTTTCTTTTTTTACGTAATAATTTATTATTTGGGAGTTTCATGTAATGCACCCAGATCACATTCAATTCCCAGTCTCCCCAGGTCCCTCCTCCCCCTTCTCATGACCTTCCCCAAAGAAAAGAAGATGAGAGAAAGAAAGAAAAAAGCTACCAAGTCTAATTTGTGTGGCCCATACACTGCCTTGGAGCATGGTCGAATCCCCAGAGGCCAGCCCTTAAAGGAAGCGGAGTCCTTCCACACCCGTGCCCCTGGAGAGGCCCTTGGTTTCTTTAACTGCCTTTCCCACCTGTGATCCAGAAGAGCCACTTGTCTCTCACCAGGGCAGGCTGGGAAACCCCAGAGCAAACTCCAGCTTTTCCTGCCCCCTCGCATGAGATGTCAGAGGTGCTTCCCTGTTCTCACACTCTGTTTCCTTCTCTCCTGACCCTATCGTAGAAAGCGTAAGGTGAATCTGGTCAGACATCTTTAAAATGAGGGCCATTTACAGGAATGAAGTCAGTCTGAGCTGCTCGTCTGTTGATGGCCTGTGGCGACTAAATTAATAGCTTCATCTCTGTTTGTTTCAGTCTGAAATCCAAATTAGGATAATATATGGAAATATCCGACTTCTACCAACTTTTGTAGATTTCTGTTTCTATCTACTTTTAAACCTGTATTCTTAAACGCTTCCATTTTATACTAAATTAGAGCCCTACCAATCTATATAATACCTTTAAATTATCAAGAAAAATCTGCTGGAAAAATCATTACCATAGCGTCTATAATATTAGCAATTTTAATTATAGCTTTTTTTGTGCCTGTTGTTGTTATAGCTTTTTTAAAAATGTGGTTTCATTATTCTTACTTCCTGGAGCTGATGTTCAGGTTTTATGCTGTCAGTCATAAATTCTAACAAAACACACACTTGCACAGGTAGAGTTACTTGTAGAGAATATAGAAATATATTTGAAATTTTGCAGAAGAATACCTCATCTTTTAAAGATATTTGATTCTATCTTTTCCCTCCAGACTTTGTGGATTTGAACCATTCTATGACGAAAGAGGCGACCAATTCATGTTTAGGAGAATTCTGAATTGTGAATATTACTTTATCTCCCCCTGGTGGGATGAAGTATCTCTAAATGCCAAGGACTTGGTAAGTGTGACCCAAACAAAATGAGATAAATAATTTAACTAAGAAACAGTAAAAGACGTTTTGGAATAGGCTGCTTTTACATCATTGCTTCTTTGTAACTTTAAAGTATTTTCATTTAAAAGGAACACTGATGCATTTTCATTTTGAAGAGTGAAAAAGTGATAACCCTTCAGTTCTCATTAGCTGAATCATTGTAATAGCACTAGTTCCAGAATCTTTGCTACCTGGCAAATAGTCTTTCAAATAACACTGCACTCTGGAGCCCAGACAGCAGTCACACAGAACTCTGCTTTGATGTGCTGTATTCACCTAGATGTAGATATACGTCAAATAAATATAATTGGATTTTCAAAATTTTTAAGCCTATTAAAATACTCTGAGAGTAGCAGGAGCCCTATTATGCACCACTGGAATTATAAACAAGATCCACTCTATTAATAGAATGGTCTATGGTTTGCTTTGCACTGCTTCACATTCAAGCTAATACTGAAGCCTATTATTAATATTCGAGAAATCCCTTCGCGAGAGAAGTCTGCCTCTTCTAGTAGAAGGATGCTTGTGTACAAGAAACTGCTTGTGTACAATCGCAGCCATCGTTCCTCTGCAGAGATTTTAAAAATGTGCCAAAATAATGGAGTTGATTTTTTTCAGGTTATTGGGGATTTTAGGGGCTTTCTAGTCATGAATTCGCTAAGTGTGTCAACGTTTACAAAGATTTCCAGCAGAAAGGCACTACTAAAACTCACTCGAAGCCAGGTGGTGGTGGCACACAACTTTAATCCCAGCACTCGAGAGACTGGTGCATCTCTGTGAGTTCGAGGCCAGCCTGGTCTACAAGAGCCAAAAAGAGCTAGTTCCAGGACAGGCTCCAAAAGCTACAGAGAAACCCTGTCTCGAAGCCCCTGCCCCCAAACCAAAAAACCCTCACTTTCTCGAGCCCCTTTCCCAGGACTTATCCCTCCAAATACTTCTCCCTTTTCTCTCTGTTATTCTGTGGAACAATTTCTTCAGGATCTGTGACTTTTTGTCATGTGAGCAGGAAGGGCGGCAGTCTATATAGGTATGTAGATATGTAACCCCACTCCTGACCGTCTCTAAATACAGCTGCTGCTTTCCTCCTTCGCCACCACTGTCTCAAACCAACTCCCACCCCCTCCCACCTGGACCACAGCTTCCTGTCTGGCCTCCCTGCTTCTTCTTGTGCCCTTCTAAAGGATGCTCACACAGAATCCAGAGATCCCTGCCTCACACTAACCGGCGTCTGCACTGCAAAGGCGAACCAGAAAACGCTTCATGACATTTGTTCCTTATTTAACTTTCTGTTTGAGTACATTAACCTGTTCTCACTCCTTTCGTGGTTTTTTAGGACTAGAAAAGACCTCATAGCTCAATGATCGATCGAGAGTATCTTATTTTACAAGAGCAGAATCTAGGGACACTCTGGAATCTCCACAGCATCGTCCATAAGATGCGCTTCACATAATGGAAGCCTGAGTTTGACTTCAAGCTCTACTGATTACCAAGTATTTGACCTTAGTATCTAAGGTCTTGGAACATCTTTCTGTTCCTCACTTGTGAGTTGGAGCTGATGGTTCCCAGTCCATATGTTTCTGTGACTGTGCCATGCAGGTAGTTAAAGGCATAACCAGGACATGTGCCTCCCTGAGTCCAGGTGGTGCCTACATCCTACCAGGCCACTGCTTCTGAGCCCAAGGCTGGGAAACATTTCACTTGTTGGTCTTCCTGACAACTCCCTGTCTGTCCATCCTCACAAGAGTAACGCTTCCAGAATGGACTGCTATTAGTTCAGTCATACCAGGCATGTCAGAAGCTCAACCTTCCTTCTTTTTATCCTAAAGTGACTCTTATTCCAGCGCTGAACTTATTCCTTTAGTGCTTTCAACAAGTTAAAGAAAATAACTATAAATCTCGAGGGAATCATAAAAATATAGTACTCAGTAAGGGCTTGAACACTGACCCTTTTGTTTGCCATTTAACCCCCCCCAAAAGAATGTTGGTGCCTGAATAACTATTCTAGAGAGATGTAGTTCAAGTTCTGAATTCTAAGTGATTTCATAACGTGGCCTGGAATTATTCTGATGCTGGTTCTGCCTTCAAAAGGCATCTGGTCAGTAGACAAGCCAGGACCTGATTCTTTGGCCTCTGTGGGTTTGGTGCTACAGGTGTTTAGTGCCCCCATCTTCTAGGACACCCTCAGCTGCTGCTTCCCTGAGTAGGCCCTACTCTGGACAGCGTAAACACTTTCAAAAACACGCACTTAGTGCTGTTGCTAAGAAGTAGGGTAATACCTGGACATTCACAGTCTGAAAGCAAGCCCAGCTTCTCTAAGTCTATGTTTCTTTATGATTGCAGGTCAGAAAACTAATTGTTTTGGATCCCAAGAAACGACTGACTACGTTTCAAGCCCTCCAGCACCCGTGGGTTACAGGGAAAGCAGCCAACTTTGTACACATGGACACGGCTCAGAAGAAGCTCCAAGAATTCAATGCTCGGCGCAAGCTTAAGGCAAAACATGTGTTTTTGTTGCTTGTTGTTGTTTTAAAGATGTCTTTTCTTCCTTATTCATTTTCTGTGTCACCAGGGAAAATCCTTGCTTTTAAATTCTTAAGACACTGACATAAAACCACTGAGGGTTTGATTTTTGTTGTTTGCTCTGTTTTGGTGTGTCTGTCTGTCTTCTCATGAATTCATTATTAAGAGAAGGAAAGCGCTTGAAGGAATAAATTTATAGCTGGAGTCAAAACCAGGACACGAATACTTGTGTTACCCGTTTAAATTACAAAGTGTGTGTAGGGGTGTGTGTGCCCAAACTCACCAGTGTGTGTAATAGCACGCATGTGCAGGACAGAGTGCAGCTCTAGGGAATCAGTTCCCCCCTTCCACCGTAAGCCCCGAAGACTGAACTCAGGCTTGGTGGGAAAGACACTTTTCCTTTCCCTCCTGGCTCATCCCATCAGCCCCACCGGGTACATTATTGCTACTTCTTACCTAAATAAGGCACCGTTCAAGAAAATTGCCTTTATTCAGAAAGTTTCTGAACCTGTAATAATTGAGAATTAACTTTTAAAACTATTCCATACTATAGATAATCACGAAAAAAGTGACACAGAAAACTGTTCACCAAAATACATATTTTATTGACTATAAATAGAATAGCGGTGAGGTGCATCTTCATGACGGTTAGGACTAGTTATTAGCAGATCTCAGAGACTAGCTAGAGACCCAAAGCAACATCTTTTTCTGTCATTTTGCACAGACTGATAGGAAGGAGATCCAAAGTCTGATTTTGAAATGACATGTGTACATAGCTTTGGCGTAACTACTTCTAAAGCTAGTTTGAGCGTTGCTCTTTTACATCCCTGCCAGCCAGCATCATGAATCTAATCTTCCATGAAACATTCTTTGGAGAATAGAAGACTTTATGCCACTCAGAGGCAAACGGATCTTACTCATGTTTTCAGTTGTCCAGACAGCCAAATAATTCTAACTTGTAATTAAAGAAGGTTTACTGTTCTTTCTCCAAATACCTTTTTAGCTGACAACCAGTCTTCGAATCATTTCCTTTACTTTGAAAGACTGAACACTAACCTGTAAGACAGAGCAGGAATTATACTACAATTTGAGATTTCCCATGGAAACACGATTTTCTACTTTTCTCTCTAATCAGGCAGCAGTGAAGGCTGTGGTGGCCTCTTCTCGACTGGGAAGTGCCAGCAGCAGCCACAGCAGCATCCAGGAGAGCCACAAGACGAGCCCAGATCCATCTTCAACCCAGGATGTTACTGACAACACAGCTGCTCTGGGACAGAAGATGCAAGAAGGAGACCAAGTGGCAGCTGAGGGTACAGCAGCTGAGATGATGCAGCTGCAGGCTGAGGGGCAGGAGAACGATGCAGGTGGGAAAAATGAGGAGGCCACCAGGATGGTGCTTCAGGCACTGGAGGATGGCTTAATGAGGAGGCGCTTAGGGGAGAAGCTGAAGACTGCGGGGGAAGAAGTGGACCCCAAAGCTGAGGAGGAAGGCTCTGCTGTGGAAGCGCAGGATGTGATTCTGCCAGAGTACTAATCTGGCTTTCTTTAGGTTCAGAGACCAAGCCAAACATTTGATGTACTTTGTCCTTCAGCCAGGAAGGTGTGGGAGCATGACATGCACTATTGTGATTCTGTTTTGAGGTGCAAAAAGAAAACAAAAAACCCCATATATACCAGTTGGTAATCCTAACTTCAGTGCATGTGTTTGCTTTATGAAACAATGATGTCTTCTACGGCATGTAGTAGAGACCTGATCCCCATGAGTTAAAATTGAAATTTCCAGCAAACAACACAACGTTTTAAAACAAAAATTCTTAGCCTTTTGGTGGCACATATTTGAAGTGAAATGGAAAACTAATTTTCCTTTGAAAGCTTAGGCATCCTATACCCTCCAGAAGTCTTCAGAGATGGCAATTCCTTTGAACTCAACTCAAATAAAGACACTTTCCCATGACTTTCTGAACACTTCCAGTGAGTTCAGCTTGGCATATAAAAGATACCTGTAGAGTGGCCAAAACCATCTGCCATGTTGAGACATCAAAGTTTGATGCCTTAGAAGACCATGAGTCCACAGCCCCCTTAAGAGTGTATAAAGAATGTCTCATTTTATTAAGTATGCTATATAAGAATAGCCAAAACGTTCATCATAAAATTCTGCCAGTTTACAATTCTTAGGAGAATATTAAACAGTGGTGTTTCTTTCCTTTACCTGTTTTTCACTAAAATGCCCCATCATATGTATTAAACCTAAGTAAGAATAAAGAAATTTAAGTATAATGATATATAATTTGAACTTAGAATACCAAGATTAATTCCTTTTTACTTGCATTTGTAAGCTTATATAATATTTTGCATATAAGAACATTTTAGTGGATATACTCTGCAAATAACAAGTTTCAAGTTCTGGAAAAGCCCATTGCAGAAATTGGTGCAAAATGTCTGAATACAATAAGAACAATGCATACCATTGTTAGATAACTTTATGGCTGATGTTGTTAAAGTAAGGAAATGTTTGCAGGAGGATTCTCCCCTCCAGCTGTGTTCATGAGTTCAAAAGTCACTATGACAACTAGTGTCTTTTTCCTCACACTTAGATGGGAAGGGGGCATATTTTATGATGAAGAAACTTTCCATATCAAGAAATTCATATTGTCTTAAAAATAAGCAAAAAACAAAAATAAAGTGACAACAAACCTTAAGCCAGACTTCGGGGAGGGTAAAGCATTAGACCTTAATTAGCATGATATTTTTTCCTCAGAATTTCTTTGTTTCATAGAAATTACACTAAGTGCAATATCAAGTTTCTTGAGTGAAAATGACCACTTTATTTAAAACAATTGCTTTACATTTTTGTGGGTTTTCTTAATTTATAAACAGTATTACTTTCAAAATCCAAAATGAGGGCAAAAAAAAATGAACAGCACAGATTTTTTTCCATAAAATAATAACTTAATTTGTTCTGACTCACATACAAACATTTGCACTGGGAAATTAAATTAGATCTGGGGCTTCTCCATGCTGTTAGGGGGCATCAGCGCTTCAGTATGTCAAGCTCAGAGCTCCAACAGTCTCGGGGAAAGAGACAATGTGGGGGGGCCTTGACAGGTGGGTGGTGTGGGGTTCATTATCTGAGCTTGGGTGATTATTATTCAATTGGTTTTTATTAGTATTTATGCTCTCATTTTACTTCTCCCCTCTGTAATCCTCGAGTGTCATAAAGGGCTATTTTAACCTTTAAGAAGGCTTTCTTCAGAGTTCCATTTAAGAAGAGCAATTCCCTGGTGTGATTTTCCTCATCAAACTTAACATATGTACGGCAAGTGTCCCATATTTGGAAAGAGTAAAGATAGACTAAGGGGTCTTGATAGAAGGTGAAATTAGAATATCGGAACATACATATCATCACTCAACCCCAGCCCAGGTCTTTTTTTTTTTAAAAAAAATATTTATTTATTTATTATGCATACAGTTAGCCAGAAGAGGGCACCAGACCTCATTACAGATGGCTGTGGCCACCATGTGGTTGCTGGGAATTGAACTCAGGACCTTTGGAAGAGCAGGCAACTGCTCTTAACCGCTGAGCCATCTCTCCAGCCCCCCAGCCCAGGTATTACTTCATTCCAACATGAGCTGAATGCTTTGGATGACCCTGCGAGCTCTAAGAAGAGCATTAGAAATGCCAAGCCCTCGTGTGTTTAAGAATTCAGCCATTTAAATGATTGCACCTTACCCCTTCTTGGTGATCCTCAAGAGTGTTAGGCTAATTCTTCCTCTTTTGCATCCTATATGCTTTATTAGCTAAATATCACTAGCACCTTTCTGTTGTAACTTGTATACTAAAGATTGTCCTCATGCTTACAAAGAACTAAGTCCATTCACGAGGAAACAAGTCAAATATTTCAGTCAAATCATGCAAACATTTAATAGGAATGCCATCTAGGAATAATTGTTTTACCACAATCAACATTTCTACTGCTTGTTAAGGTCAGACATCTATCTCAAGGCTTAGTTGAATTACAGGAATACAGCCTTAATCTGAAAGACCACTTTCTAATATCACTCAGTTTATAATATAGTCACAAAGCTACACAATTTTTAAAATTTCAGCAAAGAAAGAATACTAAATTAAAATTTGCATTTAAAAGATGACAGCTACAAGGGGGGAAGTGGTGGTACACGCCTTTGGTACCAAATCTCAGGAGGCAGTGGCAGGCGGATCTCTGGGTCTGAGGCCAGCAAGCTCCAGGACAGCTAGAGCTACACAGAGAAATTACCCCGAGAAATCCAAAACAGAGAGAGAGAGTGAGGAGAGACAGAGAGAAAAAGAGACAGAGACAGAGAGGACAGTTACATTCATTATTGGTTTTTATTTCAAGAAGGTTAAGCGCATAGCATAATTTTGCTCTTTTATCATAGAGGGCAATCTTCAATTATTTCCCCCACTCCGAAAGTCTAACTATGGTCCCAGTGGGTTTCTCAAACTGTTAACTCTTTGCCACAACAGCATAAAAATAAGAGATTGGAATAGAATAGTTGTAAAACTATCATCTTTAATAAGTGCTTACATTAACAAGTGTAATGTAAATATAAGCTATACATGTAACAGAAAAATTCTGAGGACAAGATTTTATTTATCCCAGGCTGGTCTTCAACTCATTATGTAGCCCAGACTGACCTCAAACTCACAGTGATCCTCCTGCCTCAGTGTCCCAAGATCTGAGGTTACAGGCATGTGTCCCCACTCCCACAGCTATGCATTCATCTTTAAATTTTCTATTAGCTACATTCTAAAAAGAAAATATGAAATTATGATAGTACATTTTAATCCAGTATACACAAATTATTACATCAAAATTAAAATTAACTAGATAATCTGAGTCACTTTTATACTGTTTCTAAATTAGCAATCCAAGCCTGTTTACATCAGGTGGTCAGGAGCCAGTGGCTTCTATGGTGGACACAGGTCTAATCTACAACACTCTTCTTTTGAGCAAAGTGAGACTTGACTTTCTGTGGTTAGATGTGAGCTGACAGTTTTCCACACTGCTAGGTTGGCAAGCACCTAGGATGCTGATGTTACAGATGTAGATATATAAACAATGGCTACTCCTGAACATGTGTTTTGCAATATTACATCAAAGCAACACTTCCTTAGGCATTGCCAAATTGTGTGTGTGTGTGTGTGTGTGTGTGTGTGTGTGTGTGTGTGTGTGTACTTCCCAGAGTCCATCTTAACCCCATTTGGCTCGGGAAACCTGTCTGCATCTAAGCATCTGGAGTTTCCTGAGTACTTCCATAAAATCAACAGTATTTTCACTTAGCAAAAACTACTGTGGCCCCTGTGGCCCCCCACTGATCAATCTGTACACAGAATCCATTCTCTACACATCAGGCTAAGCTGGACATCCTCTTGTTGGAGGCAATCTTTCTAGAAGCCTCCTGAGAAATACATTTGCATGATGGACATGTTATGAGGTGGTGAGTGATATGCCAGATACCCACAAACGTCCCAGGGTGTGTTCACAGCTCGCACTTGCGGGGTTCTGGCAAAAGGGCCTGATTAACGCTCTCACTGAACAGCCTTTTTAAAAACTTTTGAGACTTTTTTTTTTAACATACTGATTTTAGAATAATTGTCAATATCCTGTGGTCATTTTCAGATTTATAAAGAAGCAGCTTGCCTTTTAAAGGGACCTCACCTGCATACATTTTGACATATCATGTGCAATGTTCAGCCTTTTTCACTGGCTCCTCCCAGTATTCTATGCAAGGTTGCTCACCATGAGCTGCCTCCAGGTTGAAGCTTCAAGAGCCATTTTTTTTTTCATGATTCAGTTTTTATTGCACAGGAACAGCTGGCTGCATTTCAGATTTCAAAGAAGAAAAGAAATGGCAGAAAAGACAAAGGACTTCTTTAGGATTTTAGGATTGTCCTTACAAAGCCAATAAAGGACTTTTAGAAGAGGCCATCTAAGTGAATTAGCACCGGCTCCCATACAGCACAGCCAAGAGCGTAGTCAGAATGCCATTGTGCAGTCTGCTCACCTTTGCAGAGCACTCAGTCTAGGTGTCTACGTTTGAGACAGCATAAAGTTTCCGGACATTCATTTATGTAATGAGAGTTGTAATGTCTTTGTAATTACTGTCCATTAGGTCATATTCCAATTTCCTTACTGTTTATCAGATACATTACTGATCAGGGTAGGGTCATTGCTGACATCTGAGCACTTACCAGCTGAACACTGAAGATTAGACTGTGTCTGCAATGGTGGGTTTTTTTGTTTCTAACATGAAATATAATTTTTACTTTGGTATTTATAGCCAACTGATGAAAATGGACAAAATTTTCTACTTAAAAATTTTGTTATCTTATAAAAAGGTGGCTCTCTAGTTCCTTGAAAGTGAAAGTAAGATGGAGGGAGGGAGGGAGAGCGGGAAAGAGGGAGGAAGGTGGGTGAGACAGTGGGGCGGAGACACACATATTAGTTACACATCCAGTTTGCCATAGTAAGTTCACTTCTTTCCATATAAGGGCACACTTTTGTCATTATTACTTTGTGAAGCTCAAGCAATGTAGAGACAGTTCAATCATATTATACTTACTTTGGAAAGGAGTAGTAAACAATTTCTGATTGGTTATATCAGTTTTCATAAATGATCTGTGATGTATTTGGAAAGGGCTTGACTCCATCTGTTCCCAAGAATCTGCCAGATTCCACTTAGGGCAAGGTCAAAAGCTTGCCATGAAACCAGTCTGACTTTTGCAGGAATTAGTTTCAAAGAAGAACCCCAGCATCTGACCAAGTCAGACTCAGAAAATCTCCCATGCTCTGAAGGACTGAAAACGGTCTCTTTAAATATTGTATTGCTCTTGGCCAGTAGGAAAATGGGATTCTGTCAACACATTTCTTTGCATCGCTTTACCCCCAACTTGTCCCAACGCAATGTTCTGCTTCAGCTGTCCTAACAATCAGTCTCACTTTGGAGGTTTTCTAAGGTTCTGGCAGGAACATTCCAGACTAGTTAGAGAAACAGGTTTTCATTGCCTTATAGTTCAGATTGAAGGGCTAATGAGCAATTCTAAGAATACAAAATCACATTGTTCATAATTGTTTTCAATATACTCTGAAGATTGATCTGAAAGACCCATAGATATAGGATAGTTATATTCATTCTGATCTTTGCTTTGGGTCATTGTGTTGAAAATGACAGATATTTAATCTTCCTTCAGATTAAATGTCTTTACTTTCCATCTACAATATTATTTCAAGATACTCAGATGCAATAGGCTTCACCTTTTTGAAAGCTGTTTCCTGAAGCTGTCCACAAATTCTGATAGTTATGGATGATAAAAAGTCTCTTGGATGTCTTCATATCTTTGAAACATATACTGTATATTTTATAAAGGACAAAAGCATGACCATAATTAAAAAATTACATCTCCTAGGTGCCTGCCTTATTTTAACTTGACCTGTTTTGTATGTCTGTGCAACTAAATGTACATCAGTGTAACTAATATACAATCTCTACAGATTCCTAAATAGCATATTCATGGTTAATTAATTTTCTGCTCATTGCAGTCTTAGCTTCAGTAATATTTTTAAGATCATCTGTAAACCAAGAGAAGGTTCTACCATCTCCTAAATTTTCAGTTCTTTGGTTGAAATGACATAAAAGTAGTCTGTCATTCTATGTCCAACAGATATTGCTGTTCCCTCTCATGTGCTTGATGAGTGGGAGCCATGACTTGGGTGCAGGCAAATCCAACGAATGGAAGTTACAAACAAAAGGGTTATCAGGCTGTTTTAAGATTCTTACCAGTTTGGATACCAATCATTTTCATCTCTGGTCTATGAGATACATGTATGTATTTCAATATACACTCTGTGTGTGTGTACTTTTTTTGGATGTGATAAACACCAAAAACAATGTGAAGAGGAAAGAGCTTATTTCATCTTAGAGGTTACAGTCAATCATCATTCAGAAATCCATGGCAGGAACCTGGAGGCAGAATGTGGAACAGGAAGTGGAGGATCACTGTTCCCTGGCTTGCTTCGCCCATCTGCTCAGCTCTGATACCCTATCCACCCCAACCCCCTACCTACAGATAGTACTGTCCACTGTAGGCAAGGCCCTCCTACATCAATTAGTAATCAAGAAAATGCTGAACAGGCCTGCCCAAAGGTCATCTGATTGAGGCAATCTCTAATTGAGACTCCTTCATATCACTTGAGGATACTTCAAGATGACACCTGAAGCTAACTAGAACATAGAAAACGAAACTATTTCCACACGGTTCTCCAAGGAACTGAATTTAAATCTCCCAAGAAGAGATTTCAGGATTCAGGCAAACTATGCCTTAAAGAGCAAATCTTAATTTAGGACTTCGATTGTAACAGTCAGACTCATTTGTGGATTTTTGTTTGTTGTTTTGTTTTGTCTATTTGCAGGCTGCGAGAACAGCACTGAATATTTTCAATAGAGACCACACAATCTACATCACTCAAAATGTCTATCTGGTCCTTTATAAGAGAAATGAGACAACTCACTTCATTGCTCATGCCTCATGCTTTGTGATTACTAGCATTCTTATTACAGCTATTTCTCATATTTGTTGTTTGGAGGTTAGGTGAGCTTTGTTTCACATTGCAAATCGGCTCACAACAGTTGTGCAAGAGGTCTAATTAAAATTTCCACGCGAACAAAAATGCAAAGTTTTATCATCTCTGAAGAAGGAAATTTGTGTGACAAGTTACAAGTAGATTTCCAGTTGCTTGAACATGGTTTAGAAACTTTAAAAACAATGTGAATTAAACAAAAAACATAAATAACGTTCACTCATATTTAAGCCAAACTGGAGTCCTATTGCTTAGCAAGCTACAGACTTTCTCATAATACAATGAAGTAATTTCTAGCAATTGGATTTTCATTAACAATTAGGGAATAGTGTGCTATTTTTATGAAAATAACTTGCCCATCAATAGTTCAGAACACACAGAATTTTAGTAGCTACTTTCCTACTTTCTCTGAATATTCCAGATTTCACGTGAAAAGAGCCTTCAGTACATACTTTATTTTCTAGCAAATTTAGAAAACAAGGAGAACCCCTGAGTCTATTTCTATCTGGAAAAATTACCCATTCCAAAGTATCTGCCTTAAAGGAACCAAGTAACCCAGCTGTTCTTTAAACTGTTGTGGCAGTCAATAAGATGAGACAGTCACCGGGATGTTACAGATACAGGAACAAAAGACATGAGTCATCCTCTGGTTAGCACAGGCAGCAGACAACTCGAAGGGGAGGGGACTGCACATTCTTATCAGCTCATCTTCTAGATGGCTCAAAGTTTGAAGGCATTTACTGATAGACTTAAAACCTTAAAATGAACAGTTCAAAATCAATAGCTACTTTTCTTTCTAGAAATTAACAGTATGGCTTAGGGGATATTTGGCCTTCATGGAAAACAATCTTTAAGGACATGATTCACTAATAGCAAAAGCCTCCCAGAAAAGCCCATTCCAGGAATCCTTTTCTCACAGTGAATTTTCACTGACGAGCCATTACTTGTACTAGGAGTCAGGCGTGAATTAAGCTCAGTGCTACTCTTCAGATAGCTAAGCCTTCCTAGCTGGGAAGAAAAGACAAACAATCACACATAGAGCCTATACTGAATACCTACAGACGGTAAAGCACTCCAGGTCTGGACAGAGGAAAATGGTCTCTTCCGCCAAGAGTGTGCAAGGCTGATTTTGAAGGGTCCGACAAGCTTTGCAGTTAAGGAGGAGAAGGGGGCCATCTCTGACTAAGGAGTGGAGAAACACAGGTTGGGGAGAAGGGTTGGCACTCGATGAGAAAGGCTGAGGTGCACAGTGAAGTGTTGTGGAGTGGGCAGCGGTCTTAGATCTAAGCTGAGCCTTTGCTGCTCTCTGGCTCTGGGCAGCTGCGGGTGAAGCTCTTCTCCAGAGCACCTGCCCTGCTCCTTGGCCAGCCTCCTAATCTATATCTAAGCAGCGTAAAAAAAATCAACCAACATAGTGAACGCACGCTTTTGTAAGGCCGCAGCTAATCTTCAAACCTCAAGTTGGTCCTGCCAGATTCTTAATTCTTCACTCCTTTTTCCAGCGTATATAATCTACAAGTTTATAAAACAGATAAAAATCTAAAGAATTTATTATATCTCTTATTGGAGGCACTATTTTTCCATTCATCTTCAAGACACTTTTTTTGGTAAATTACCAATTTTAATTACTGTGTGAATATTCTGACTTGTGTAGCATTGCTTATTTCTGGTAATGTCTGTGGATAGTGGATGGTTCCATTTCTACAGAATACATGGAATGAGAGACAAAGACTAGCATCTGGGTAGAGGGGGAAATTATGCTATGAGGTAAAGATATTGTTAGGACAAAGAAAATAGGTTAGTGGACACTGAGTAAGGAAGACTTGGTATGAGCGGTTTTCAGGCTTAGATGGCATTATCTGGGATGTGTTTTTGCGACTTTCTTAGATGTCAAATTTGCATTGATGGTTGTTGAAAGATGTTTTTTTGACTAAAGAGACATGTGCACCTTCAATAACAGCACAGAGCACAGAATAGCATCATATGCAAGAAAACAGTTTCCCCTTAGTCTAGATGACAAGTCATTAGCCCAAAATGAGAGCATGTATGAACTGGAGGAGAGTATAAATACCTTACCCAGCTAAGATTATGGTTGGCCTTTTCACTTTCTAGTAAAAAGTACTAAAAAAAGAGCTGTGGGCATTTCATTTTCTAAATGTGTCAAAATGGTGCTATTGATTCCTTATTACAAAGATGCAACTCTATTTTTAGGGAAGTATGCTAAGTCTGGCTTGGCTGTAAATGTAAATACATAACCGTTTGCAAAGCAGTCAGCAAAACCATGTCCATTTGCTAATGGTTGAGGCACAGTGTCCTTCAGTGTGGGTGAACAGGGCAGCCATTGGCTCTCTCTCAACTGCCAAATTCTAGGACATTTGACAGCTCACTGGATTCTTCTTGGATGCAAGGTTGGACAATCCATTTCAATGATTAAATATGCTCACCTGATGATAGTCAGGATGTTGGCCAAGACCTTGAAGAAGGAATATGGAACATGAGTAGCTAGTGATTTAGGTGAGGACCAATGTAATGTGTAAGTTCACCCAGACCGCCAGAGCATGCCAGAAGAAGCTAGCCAGTGCCTTGCAGCTAGCCAATCTGTAAAGGAATCTGCATGTACAATATGATAATAAATCATGTAAGAGTCCACCAGAACTTTGCATTCTGTGATTTGAACGGTTACCATGAGTCAAGACACACCATGGACACTACCTGAGAACGGAAATGCACAGCCGAATCACCCTTCTCTCTGATAACACTGTACTTCGTCTGTAGTACTCAATACTTGCCTGCCCACATTATTTATTTCCTAAAGAGTAAGATTGTCAAATTAATAAAGCTAGAAAGGCACATAAAATAATTATCTCATCCAGTAAGTCCATTTTATTTAAAGTGAGTTAACACAGCTAGGAAGTTAATACTAATGTAAGCTCGTGGTGGCTGAGAGGTGTCAGCGGTGCTGCCCACGGTTCAGCCCAATACTCACTACTAAAATATCTGCTGGACATTACTGCATCAATTCATATGAAAACTGACTTTTCCTTACAAAGATATAAAAATACAGAAAATCATAAAATTACCATAACAATTGCCAAAAGTCATTGTCTTTTCCTCTAGTGTTAATTTTTACTTAGTTTTCAAACCTTGTTGTATCAGTCATTATAGGTACTTTTGTTCACCACCATTCCACCCAAGATTCTTCCTTTGTTGAGAAAATGCCAATACCCTAAACAAGGACTTCTCAACTGAGGAAATGAAGGCAAATACTAGAGAAAAACAGGAACTCCCTCAGTAAATCAATGTGTTACCAAGACAACTCGACATTCATGTATTATTTTTACCTCACTATGGCCTTGCAAACCTCTAGACTTCCCTTAATAAAGTCAGCTGTCCTATACTTAAGAAATTTCAGCAAAGCAAAACCTTAACTAGGATTACAATGTTCCAGGAGTGAATACTAATGAAAACAAAACTTACTTCGGCACACCTGCTTCCTCCATACTTTGATCTTAAATCCTGTGGCTCACCCACCCACATAGCTGCTAACACACGAGCATGGGTATGTGCTTTCTCTCCTTTCTAACATTTCTGTGTCATCTCTTGGCTATAAAAGCCTATGTATAAAATGTGGATTTTGCTCAGAGTAACAGGAGCATGCAAACAGAACCATGCTGGCAGATGCCATGTAACACCAGCCGCTGATTAACCTGAGGGAAAGCTCCTTCACTTCGTGACCTACGGGAATGAGAGCCATGCAGCATCTGCCATTAGAAGGGGCTCCAATATGTATCTCAATAGTGCAAGACAATGTTTTCATTATTATGTTAGGAGAGGCATCCAGACATCCAGAGAAACCTCACATACACCTTCCAAAGCTCAACCTGTGAGCACTGTTGTAGCTGTAGCTGCTCATCCAAAGTCAGCACTCTCCAAGAGGCTGGGAATCCTACTCTTGATCCCAGGCACCTTTACAGCTCTCACTGGGGACTTGGGGGACAGAGAGACAGAAACACCATGGCTTTGCTTTCTCAACCTGAATGCATTTGCCATCAATTCCTAGGGCTTGTCTGTTATCTCTTAGAATATCAAAATGACAGCAGAAACATTGTTCTTAAATTCTTCAGCTGAAAAATATTAGTGATTACTTATGCAGATGTCTAAGTCCATTTCAGCTGCAATGACAACATATCATAAACTGGGTAGATTGTAAGCAAACATATTTCAAGTATTTCTGGAAAAATGGCCAGTCCAAGATTAAAGTGCCTGGAGGTTTGGCATCCGGTCTAGGCTGTTTTTTTACTGTCCATACATGAACTATGAACGACCCAATCACCTCCCAAGCCATTAGTTGGGATAGCTGACATAAAGCAGACGTTTAGGTGAGGAAATGCCCTGCGTATGCCACCTCAGTCATATATTTTCTATTACATACTACGTCAGCCCTAGCTGCTCTTCAATAACCTAGATAGTGGGTATTCTTAGTAACCACTTCCAATTGCAAATTAAAGTATTCACTACCCTTAGTCAAAATTATTGTAATGTTGCCCAACTGGCCCTGTTACATAAGAGCTGAAGGCCTTCACAAAGGTCCATGGACTTAAAACTCGGTCCCAAAGGTTCTGAGGTAGCATCTGATGGGAGGTGCACAGGTCACTGGGGAACACGAGCGGACATGGGACTCTCTGGTCTTTTACCTCTCTTCATTATCTGGATCAGGAGACAAGCAGGGTTTTGTCTGTTTTTATTCTTTCCCAGCACATGCTGCCCCTCTAGTATGCTGCTATTACCAAAGGTCCAAGACAAGGCTACTGGATGCTAGACTAGAACTTTCAGATCTGCTTGTCAAAATAAACCTCTTCTCTTTAATCAGTTAACTTTCTCAGGTATGTTGTTATAGATATGTAGGGCTATAAATTGCAAATAAAAATTTAGCAGTATGGTTTGTTGCTAATATTATGAGACATCGGCAGATTTGTTAATTTTACTTTCCAGGCTTGTATATTTGTTTTTAAACAGTTCAAGTGTTTAAATAACATTCTCTAAATTCAGATATATAAGCATTTGGTCAGTACTTAAGGTTAAAGTAACTTACACAAACAAGATCAATGACCAGTAACAAGAGTGTCTTGAAATCTTTATTCAGATATACTCCACTATAATTTAAAAATAAATATACATTTTATTTATAACATAGATCTTTATTCTAATCCCATATATATATATATATATATATATATTAACAAAATGATAAACTTCTTAAAAATGGTCTCAATACATCATTTGTTGGACTGTAAGAGAAGAATTTTAATATATAACAGTATGTATAAAATCCCTGGAAACACAATGATGAAATAACTGTAAGTCCAGTCACGTGCTCTAGAATGAAGCTCAGGTTTCTTCTATGCTCAAATTTCACCATCCCATACCTCTAGAAGTCCAGTGAGATCACTTAGGGGCCACAAGTGTAGCTTAGTCCCAGCATGCACCAGGACTTAGCCTCACAGTAGAAGAAATGAAGGAAGGGGAAAGGGCTAGACAAGTGGCCACAAAAGTTTCAAAGAAGCCCTTATCAAATCCAGATTTCCATTAGCGTCTCTGGCTCTCACCTTCTCTACTGGGTTCAAAAGCTACAACATCCATTTAACTAAAGGGAATTAGCATCTGATCCTAAAGATGCTACTATGTTCTCGAAAGGTAAGAAAGCTGCCATCCACATCAATGGGAATTCTCAGCTCTGACAGTCCAAGAGACAATGAGGGGCAAGGATTGCGGTATTTCCTTTTCTCTAGAACCTTGGGACGTTTCTTACGTCAATATGTTAGTTTAATTCACTAAGTAACAGTCAAGCGATCTTCAAGTGGTAAAGGAAGGAAGATGAAGGGGAGAATGTCCTGTTAACTAGGGCTAAAGTTTTACACCCGGAAACCCCAACTTCAAACACACCCTGTGTGCAGGAAGAGATCCTTATTGTTTACGTACTCCAGTGGTTTAGAGCGAAGAACTGAGAACACTCCAGTCTATTATTTTTGCTGAGTATTGCTTTAAGCATTGAAGAATAGTCAAGAATGTTCAACAAAAACCAGTATTCCCTACCAAGATGTCACCTAGATGAAACTATTCTTTTAAAACAGCAGTGTCTACTGAAGCTAACATTATGGCAAGTCTTTCCTTAGCAAGCTGTGAGCTACAGAAAACAACAACAGAGTGATATGGTAGGCTACATTCTTTCATGTCCTTCACTGTCCTATCAAATGTTACTTTTAACAAAAATAATGTTGAGGCAGTAATTTTTAATTTACTGGGAATCAGTAATTTATTTATATTTCTAAAGAAATCATGTCTTATTCAGCAAGCACTAAAAGGGCTGGGCTATAAAGGGTTTCTGTTTAAGAAAGCAATTCATGAATTGTCCACTTCATCTTACAGCAAGACAAATGATACACACATTGTAGAACTGTTCATTACAATAGGTACAGGCCTCATGTGGCTAATGAATGCTTGAAGTATGGCTAGTCTACAGCAGGAAAACACACATCCTACTTTAAAGAATTAATAGAGACCATAAGGTATCTCAATAACTTTTTTAAAACATCAGTTGCATATTGAAATATTAGATATGAGTTAAAGAAAACACTGCTAAAATGATTTTCAGCTGTGTATTTTTTCTGTATGAGTATTTTTCTGCATGTATATATGTACATATATATATATGTCTATACATACACACACACACACACACACACACACACACACACACACACACACACGCACTCTGTGCATGCCTAGTGCCTGCAGAGGCCAGATGGCACCGGATCCTCCAGAACTGGAGTTATGGACAGCTCTAAGCCTCCATGTTGGTGCTGGGAACAGAATCGGGGCTTCTGCAAGAACAGTGGGTGCTCTTTAACTATTGACACCTTTCCAGCCTCTGCTAAAATATTTAAGTTACATATATGGCTTGCATTATGTTCCTGTGATAACACAGCTATAGAAGCAGCAGACCTAACTAAATGCTAGTATCTTCCCCCACTTTACAGCATTTTTATATTATAACACTTGAGATAAACACATTTAAAACATATAAACGTTCCTGAGTTTAAATACACACACACACACACACACACACACACACACACACACACAATCTCAGTAACAAAACCAAACAAGCTCTAATGTCATCTTTCTCATCTCCTTCCCTTTGCGGGCAAATGGGATACTCTAAACTCTGGCTATATGAGAATACACAGTAGATACAGACAAAGGGATCTTTTGGCCAACAAAAATACTCTAAAACTGGACTGTGGTGGTAGCTGCACAACTCTTCAAATGCACTCAATCACACATTTACCACAGGTAAGCTGCATACTGTGTAAACTCTACTTTATACACTGAAAGTCCAGGGGATTCAGATACAACTTCTGAACCCACTGTGGAACTCAAAATGGCAACAAGAAACATTTCTATCAGGGTTATTACTTGAAGAGGGTCTCTGCTCAGCAGTGTGGAGGTCTAAGTTGATGAGAACAAAAGGAACACTAGCTGAGTGACACTGGACAAGCCTTGGTATCCTTAGAGGCCCCCGGCTCAGGCAACGATAGCCTTGACAGTCATGTATACAGTCTCGTTACAAAGTCTTCCCAAGCTGTTGTTATTTTATCAGGGGCAAAATAATGGTATATATGGGACCTTGCGCTCTACATCAACAAAGACAGATGAAGTTACAGATGACACAGTCAACAATTAACAGTCTTCACTGGACACTCTTAACTGCAATTTTTCCCCTATTGCAAGAAAGTACCAAAGAAATCTAACAGTTGAAAGTTACAATCAATTTAGATGAGGATTTTGGTGGTTAATAAACTCATAACACAGGATCCAGTGTAACTGCTTCTGGCAGGTCTTGAAACTATTATTTCAATCTAAAAACTCTGAGATTATCCACCAGAAGTGCTGATGCTGTCCCTTTTTGCTCCATATGTATCTTCATCACCAGTTACAAGAATAAAGCCAATTTCCCTTTTGACTGTCAAGATGAATGGGAAAACTGACTTCATACTCAGAGAAAGACTGCTGTGGAGCAGACCAGCACGCCCCTGAGCCATTCCTTCGGGCATCTGAACCATCATACTTTGGTAGGCCTTTCTGTGGCTAGCCTGCCTGCAGTTACTTCCAGAGTCCACTTTACTCCACACTAGCCAAAAGACGAAAAGCAGACCACCACCAACACACCAAGCAACACAAGAGAAAAGGAAAGGGAAGGATGCATATAACCACAGCAGAGGAGAGTGGAGATGGTAACATAAAAGGACCTGACACTCAGCTCTGAGATGGGGTTCACGGGGAGTGCTCATGCAAACACAAATACATGTGCATAGACATGGAGTTACCACAAATTCCCATTTTAGAAGTAAACTAAGTAGACACTCAAAAGTCAAAGAATGACTTGGAATGTCACAAAGAATGTTCTCTGAAGACAGGCCCATTTATAATTCAGGACATCTAGGCATCCGGCTGAATCTAAGGATACATCTGTTACAGCTCCAGACCAAAGCTGCAAATTCAGTGATATTTTAAAAACTGAGTATGTGTAGAACAGTCATTGAATTTCAGTCTTTAGCAATGACCTTCTGCTGGTATGAGGGGCACCACTGGCTGTTTCCTATGTCAACTACTGCTCAGTGTGATACCACCAGGGCAGACCTGGCTGCTTTCAGTCACTCCCAGAATAAATGCACATAAAGACACGGGTATGTTTTACAGTCTTTGTAGAAGAAATATCAAAATTAAACTATTGAATTGTGCCTATGGTTACAAGAATAGCTACTCCCTTGTTGTTTGTGCTTTCTAATACATAAAATAGTACAAGTCAATGAACAATAGACTTTGTCTTTCCAGACCATGGAAGGCTTTTTCCTTTTGTCCAAACTATTGGCAAACTCACATAACATACCAAGACTAAAAAGTAGAACAGTTAAATTAAGAACCATTAAAATTTTACAAAATGTTCAAAAAGCGCCAAAATAACATGAATAGCATTGTGCTTGCACACTTTATAATTTCCAAGCAGCCAAAAATTTCCTCCTAAGACGCTGTTTTACTTCTGTTTATGACAACACTGAATCTACATCTTGGTATTTCATCCTTCCCATTCCTAGACACACTTCCACAACCAAACAAGTGCAAAGAAAAGCTTAAAAAATGTAAATGTCCTATTTACATAGCTAATTTATAAGTTATAAAATGAGATTGTACCATGGAACCCAAAACCCCTCCAATGTTCTACGGGCCACGCAACAGACAGGGTTGATGACATTTACGGGTCACGCAGCTGAGGGGAAGAACAGGCTCAGCAAACCTCAGCACTAGGAGTTGAACACATTAAGCCTTCTGTAAGGCTTTTCGCAAATCACCGTAGAAGTTGGTCAGCGTGCTTGCCATGGCTGTATCTACTGCAGACTGAGGGATCATGCCACGCAGGTCTGTCTGAATATAGCCTGTCAAAAGACTCTGGCTTGGATTGTCTTTAAGTGGAACACAAAACCAGCCGCAGGGATGGTTATAGCCACGAACAAATTCTGGTCTCATTTCACTCCAATCAAGACTAACCCCTACAAGACAATTTAAAAATAACATCAATAGTAATAACCAGTATTTGCCTAAAAAAATCTCATTAAAAATATTATCATATCCCTGTTTTAAATGGTTTTCTTCTTATCCATACTAATGAAAACTAATCCCCAGGAGTGACCACAGCAAAATGAGAACGATAACTACCTGGCGCAGGGTTGACAGGTAATGGGGAAAATCCTAATCCCTTCAAAATAATGACATATCATCTTAGAAACTCCTTGGAAACTACAAATCTTAGCTGTAGCAGCCGGGCCTCAAAGTAACAAGAACAAAACTGTATGGTATCATAACTATTCCCACAGGAATAGTCATGGGCATAGCCATCCCCAACTTTAGTACTTACCAGTTAAATACACAAGCAGATGACGACTTACAACTCAAGTTTATACTACACATAAAGTATTAATTTATCTACACATTTTTAAAAACAGAAGGCTTTCAGTGTAGTATTTAATTAAAAATACAACATAATTCAAAGAAGGAAATTATATATATAAAGTCTACTATATACATGTGTATGTGCATATACGTATACCAAGAAACTGCTTTTAGAAGCCTACAATGAAGTATCAGTTATTGGACCCCTTTCTCACAATCAGTCACGTTATCTATTTCTGCTATGCATTAAGTAGAGGATATTACATATCTGGGAATAACAAGTGATCAGAAACAGTTGAGTGCTCATCCTTAAACAAGACATTTAACCTGAAAGGCTCAGGGAACATTCCAGTAATGGGGGCGGGCAAGTTAGAGACAGAACCATGAGTGAAGGGCTGCAAAATGCCATCCTCTAAGCTCAATACAACTACTGCAGTCTTGAAATCACAACAGGAGTCATTTTCACAGGCCGTATAAGACTGTCTGTCAACAACTGAGGGAAGAGAAGCTCATGGCATCCGACTCCTTACTGTTAACACTGACAGACTCTGGGAAAGGAGGAGCCATTCTCAGCTGCCTGCCCGCTGCTGAGTCTACCAGGCTCCACACGAAATGAGGAGATAGAATGTAAGAATGAGATATGTAGGGAAAAGTCTGGGGTAGACAAGGTCAGCGTGCATTATGTACATGTGTGAAACTGTCAAGGAACAAATTTAATTAATAAAAAATGAAAAAAATCCCCCAAGATAATATGAAACAACATATATTCTCAACTAATATAGATTGTCATAGATTTATGATATTTAATCTGTCATTTAATGTCTAGAATTTAGCATTTAAGAAAAAATAATGCAATAAATGAGGACTAAAAATATACCTTATATGGAAAGACTCAGGGTAAAAACTTAAATATCTGAAGTAGACTTAAAGAAAGAACAAGAGTTTTAGGTAATTACCACAGGATAAAAGTCCTTCTTCATAGCCCACAGTGTAGGAGAAATCAACAAACTCTCTTGGGGAAATAATATTCAGAAGTTGACCAGCAGTGGTGTAGCGCATCACACAGCAATTCTAGGAAGACAAAAGGTCAGACTGGGGTCGTCATCAGACACGAGAGTCACATACCAAGATCAGTCTCTAATAAGGACTGACATTCACTCAAAATGTTTTGGTATAAGAACAGCAATTCCTACAGTGGTTCCAAAAAGGATAATTTCTTTTCTAAATGTCAATGCAATTGTAAGAACATGATGATGACATATAAAAATACAGAGACATTTCAGTATCTAAATCTCTACTTAATTAGAGATGGCTAATCCAATTAATAAAGTCAATTATATGAGCCTAGTACATATACAAAATGTTAAGGGTACAAACTGTTTCTGAACTTTGAAGATTAAAAAAAAATCCACAAATATGTTTTGACTTAAAAAATCAAGTATGGTAAGAAATAAATAAAAACAGGTAACAAGCCCCTTTGACTAAACAGTTGTCTAGAATTTAAGGCAATGTCTTTATTAGCTATGGTCTTTGATTTTAATTTAATATAATTGGAAAATTTACATTCAACCTAGAAACCTAAATACAGGGGTGCTGTTTTCTGCTGTCTTGGATATTTTAGACCCTAGCCAAAATTTTATAACAAAAGACACTGAAGACTTTCATAAGCAACAAAGGGAGAGGTACACTGGGAAAAACTCAGTACTAATACTCATCAAAATTAGGAAACTCAACTTTAATGTCAGCACTAGGAAGATGGGGTAGGTGGATCCCTGAGTCTGAGGTTAGCCTGGTCTACATAACAAGTTTTAGGCCAGTGAGGGTCATACAGTGAGACCCTGTCTCCAAAAAAAAAAAAAAAAAATGAACAAATAAATAAAATGGAGAAACCTGCGTTCTTAGAAGGCAACACAACAGGATTCTCCTACGGTATCTTTGCTATGACTACTACTCAAAAAGAAATTAACGCAATAACGTGAGCGTGTACAAATGTGGACACTCACACGTGTGATCGCTCTCTCTGTCACTCACATACGTGATCGCTCTCTCTCTCTGTCACTTCCCCCCACCACACCCTTTGTAGTAATTTTCCTAAACAGATACCTCTTCAAAGTGCTCCAAAACATCCAGTGAAGTCATTAACCGGTCCCAGTCCAAGCGCCAGGGCCCTGGGCGTATGTGATCTATTACATTATTGACAATGTCATCCATAACACCTTGGGCTTTGTAGCTGGAGAACAAGAAAAGAAGCAAAGGCTATCCAAATGAAAACTTTCAGTGCAGAGCTAACACTGAAAATAGGAGGGAAACTTAATGGAGCTTTTATAAAGGAAAAATATCCTAAAAGCAAGTTTAATAAACAAAAGTTCTACCAATTACTTTATCAAAATATATCCTTTGTCCTCAAATTAGAATTAGAAAGCTGAAGGTTATACTATGTCATCATAAAGTGATGGCTCTTCACATTATAATACAGCCCTGGTCTACAGTACATTCCAAAACTTCCAAGTAATATTGTCCTCTCCTAAGTTATTCTCAACATTAATTAGTATATGTATATTTTTACCCTGACTTTTTCCTTTTCCCTTTTCCCCTTCCACATCCTCCCGTATACCTCATTGCTCTTTCACATTCATTAATACATGCATACATGTATTCCTAAATATATCCTGCTCAGTCTGCATGTTACTTGCATGTATGTTGCAGAGCTGACTATTTGGTACTGGCTAACAACTGACATGCTGCTCCCTGGAGACGACTGTCTCCCGCTCTCAGCATTCTTTATTTGCCTGTAGTTCTTCATACAGGTCTGAGGCCTCCTGGGCTTTCCCCATTCACTCTGGCATGTTGTTGTTCTTGATCAGCTCAAGTTTCGGGATACATCCACAAAACAAATCCTACACCTAAGGCTCAAGAACATTACGGAAAGGGAGGAAAAATTCTAAGAGCCAAGGAGGACATGGGCATCTGCTGTGAGATTCTTTCTCCTTGTAAAGTCAGAAACTATACCCATATGTAGTCATCCATACATGACTACACTGGCTTTCAAGAATGTTTTAGCCACAGATTTGGAAAAGATTGTATAATACATATACGAGATACAAACTTAGAGAAGTTATATGTGTACAATTCCTTTAAAATTAATGAAAATGATAACCCAACAAAAGATGGGCAAAACACATAAGACTATCAGAAACGTCAATAAATACCCTCAGTGCCAGTACAATCAAATACACACTAACAAGATACCATTTCATTCACCCCTCTGCCACACAGTAAACTTAAAACATCTTTGACTATGAATCTGAGAATGGCACAGGATTTCCCTAGAGAGCTGCAGACTGTCATAAGTCTACAACCTAGAGGACTCCGAGAAGCTACTCACAAACCTGGGAAAGTCCCTTTCCTAAATTCTCATTTAGTCATTCCCATCTTTCTCAGTGTTACTCCAGTAAATTCAAAACCTTGTGAGGGCCCAGAGAGGAAGCATGAAAGGTGGCAGAGGGCAAGCAATACTGCGTTCCTTCGTACAGAAGCATGATTTCTCACCACAAGCTTGATGCTCCACGGTGTAGGCACAACCTCTTCCCTAAGTAAATTTCTCATCCATATAAGTAGCAGAGACAATTCCTTTGCCTAGAATGTGAACTAGCCCTACATTTCTTAAGAAACATCTATTCTTATTCTTCCTATAGTCTCAACAGCACAGCGTTGCCTTAGCTCTTTCTATGCCTTTCAATCCCAGCTGGGAACAACTGACGTAAAGGATTAATTCCCAGATTGCTTACAATGCTTAATCCAACTCCAATCTCCCTGTCATGTCAAAAAATATTGTACAACTCATCTTTCTGGAAACAATATCTTTGGTATAGCACTTCAGACACTCTGCATCATACTAAGTGGCTTTTTTTAAAAAAAGGTTGAGCCCTAAGGATTTGAACATTCTATTTCAACTCCATGTGGCAACTGACCATTCTGATTTTTTAAAAAAAAAAAATCAGTAGACTTTTTTTGACTATAAGCATAATAAATGTTCAACTATAACACTAAGAAGGGAGAACAAAAGTTATTCATAATACTACTATTTAGAGATGAATTTTGTCTTAGGGAAAAATTTTAATAAAAACATTTACTTTAAATAAGCCTAGTTGTGCTGAATATTCACCTATTTTGCATTATAGTATAAACAATTTTATAATCATTAAATAATCTTTTAAAACACAATTTTTAAAGGCAACCAACATTATATCAAGTACAGATATTTTCATAGTCTACTATCAAGATGCCTAGTTTTTAATATTCATAACAATGCCATGATGAAACATCAAGCACCTAAATTACTATTATCTTACTGGGGTCATCAGGGGAACTTTTTAACAGAATGCTAGCTGGAACTCAAGGACTTAGAAAACTGAAGCAGAAATTATCACATGAGCCACCGTGTCTCAAAAGAGTCATTTAAAAAATTCTATTAAGACTTAGCAATGCAGACTATTAGAAGGGTCATGGATACCATGCTAAGAAATTCAGATTTTATTTGCCTACCACTATTATTTATGACCAACACAATCTACAAAATATTTGGCCATTTTGAAGGCTTTGAATTTATATGGCCAATTTGCTTCTAATAAAATTTAAAACTATAAAAATAATATAATGTATGAGTCATAAAACTGAAAATTTACTTACAGATACCCATTAAATTCTTCTGAGGGTTTTCTCCAAACTGTTACATCTTTCTATAAAAATAAAAACATTATATGGTGGTAATCACATAGGTGGAATCTTTTGCAAAAAATTATTTCTATAAGTTTAGAACACTTAATTTCGCATTAAAAAACAACTTAATTAATTTATCAGCACAAGTAGTTACTTATGCCTCAAAGAAATCTGTGTTTGAATTTCTTCTGTATCACTCTGTACTTAAAGATTTTTTAGTAGCTTAGTGATTCAAAGACTTTAAAATTCAATAGTGAACCATATTAGTGGCTATAATTTGCTTCATTCCAATCCTAGCTATTTACTATTACTGATACATTCAGCCTATGACATTAAGAACGTTAAATATTTCATTCTCAAACTATACATGCCTTTTAAAAATTGAATAGTTCACATTTATTCTGACTATGTTACCTTGAATTAGTTCCTACATTTCCATCCAACATTTCCCAACTGTCTCTAAATACAAAACTAACTAGAGAACTAGAAAAGAGCATGGCTTCTAGGTTTGGCCCTAACACTGCCACACAACACTTTGGCCAGGTCATATGGTAAAGAGGAACATAACTGGCCACTCACAAACGCTTGACACATCTGACTTCTGTACAGATTTTCAATGACCAACCTTCCTTAAATTCTTTCTTTGTTGGCTTGGAAAACCATTCTTTGCTCTCATGAACCGATTATCAAGTCCAACAATTAAAGAGCTAATGAGTTCTTCCCTTGGTAAGATGACCCACCATCCCATGTACAGAATCACCCACTGTACACATAATTGAACACATCATTTTTTATCTATATTTTTCCTGATATTTTAAAACTTGTCAGACAATATCCAAACAGTAATTACACATATTTACCGTTTTCTTGGCAACTCGCCACTTATCTTCTTCAATGTTATGATACTGGATAAGAGTGTTTTGAAGTTTAGTTGAAAAAGAAGCAACATCAGTTAGGCCTTCCATCTTGATCTTCCTGTTACAGAAACCAAGATTAGCAAATATTGGAGTAAGTCAAATCTTTATCCAGAATGAATTCTCCTGAGGGAGCTCTAAAGGACAGCTGTACCTGCACCCCACTCCCAAGGAACTGATCAGAAATTCTGAGAATAGGACCAGGGTAGAAGTTTTCCCTGGAAGCTGAGGGGACTGCTCCATAGCCAGAGGCAGAAGACTCTTTGCTATTAGAATCACTCATATAAAATATTAAAAAGAGGCAGATGGAAGAAGAGGGAGGAGGTGGCTCTCTATCTAGAGGCTGTTAATGCTCAAGTACCCCTCTAATTCTCAGCTGTCCAGGAAGCACCCAAGTCCACATCCAGAGCCCACTTAGAACTTTGCTCTGGAGGAAAATCTCTATGTGCCCAGCATTATTGGGAACTTAGGATTAAAATGATATTGAGCTTAGAGTCTCAAGCCAAAGGGCTGGGAATCACCCTTAATGATTAATAAAGATTCCCATCCATACTGTCATTCCCTTTGCCTAGGGTTCTATTTCCAAGGGGTTTATGCTCATTAAGACTTTTGATCTTTGGACTTAGGATTTCTCTGACTGAACTGCTGAATTCCAAATCTTAGCATGACTGACAACGTGCAATGCCAAAAGGTGTCAAAACTCTAGTCCACAGCACAGACTTCTGCAAGTTACTCTGCTTTCTTTCTTTCTTTCATTCCTCACAGTGCTTGGCAGGACCTGAAGCTGATTTACTCAGTGCTGTACAATTCTACTCTTTAACCACCTCACCTCAGTCACAGAGCGAAGGTCGTTGTCATAGTTAGCACTGTCTAACTCTCACCTAGAACACTGCAGCTCTTAATGTCACTGTTGACACTTTTCCCCACTCATAAAATCTGCTATCCCTTTATCATCTTTTGATGCCAAGATATCAATTTTTTGCATAATTCCTACATCATCCCTACTCTTTCCATCCCTGTAAAAGGTTAACAGAGGAAAGTCTCCCATTATCAAACATCAAATTGCTAAAACAAAACCAGGAAAGACTTCATTAGTAACTGTATCTTCCAACCAGGGCTCAGAACTATTTATCTAAAGACTGAATGTTACAGAAATAAAGCTTTAGCCAATATTTAAATATCACAATGTAGAGTTTAGAATGAAAAAGTATACATGAACAATTTAATAACCTAAAACTTGATAGCCATAAAAGTGATATAAACTTTGTAAGTATAGACCACACCTAGCCCTAAAGTGGATGAGCTCACTCCAAAAGTCTACAGTCAAGAATATACACTGCCGCTCAAGAACGTGCCAACTTCACAACCAGTACAGCGACCTTATTCAAGGGCGTGGTGTAAACAAGAGCAAATTCTTGGAGAGCTTATAAAAGAAATGCACCCAGTACTGGATCCTTGTGACTAGACCACATTCTGTAAACCCAGAGGGCTTCTGCTGGCTTCCTGTGGGCGGCTGAGAACTTTTAATTTTTTCAAAATTATTTGATAGAAATCAAACGAAATGGAAAGCTGTTGTTATGACCAAAGATTAGTTTTATACAAAGCCGGCACAGAAATGTAAGCAGTACAAACTACATATAAAGATGAGAGTCTGGAACTTACACACATTTCTCTTGGCAAGCATTCACATCTATTCACCAATGCAATCTCAAGCCGTTGGTATTGCTTGTGTGCAGCTGAGCTTCACTGAGAGTCTCCGTTACCATAAGGAATGAACAGCTTCTCAACAAAGTCTACCGCTATTTACCAGTATCCAGCTCTAACATGATGGAAATAGTCAGAACCCAGCTTCTGCTCTTAAAAACTTGACTTATTCTGTCCGTAATAAATCTCCACAGCACTGACAAAGTTAAAACTCTAGAGACTGATTAGCAGTCTCTTTACAGATGCTGAAGAAAGGAACCAGAGATTGACATAAATATAACATCAAAGGTTCTCTTTGGATACTTGAAGTGTTTCACTCAGCAGTTACTTCCTGCATGGAAATCCAGAATGAATGGCGGTCACTGCCTAGGTTGCGCTGTGTGTGTCTGAGCACCTGGCTAAACTTACTCTAGAATAAGGGGAGCTCGCACTGAGGTTGGCAAGGTTCTGGCTCTCCCCTGACAAAGTCAAGTGCTTGGATTAACTGAAAATAAGGCACACAATTTGCCTTCCTGCTATCAGCAGCCCGGAAATACTTTCAAATGCCACTCTGAATTTCTTTTTACTTACTCAGTTTTTTTATTCTCTTGACCTTATATCAGAAATTTCTCCAGCCATAACAAATACCAAAGGTCAGAGGTACCACCCAACTAAACAGACTTCAACAACTCCATACGAGAGGTCATAAAACCCTGTCAGTGCTCAGACCAAGTATTAATTATTGTCCACTTTATATTCTTTTTTGAAATTAACCTTTAGGTTTATGTTTTCTATGTCCATACTTCTGAACAGAAACTATTGGGGCTTCTGAACGCTTAACAAAATTCCGGGTATTCTCAACTATACACCACAATGAAATGGCAACAGGTTAACACAAGGCATTTTAGGACCTGCAGAACAGCTCGGTGATTAAAAGTGCCTTAGTCTGATCCCAGAATGACTCCCCCAGCTGTCCTCTGCCATCGACATGTGTAAGATGAGCTCTGCCATGTGTGCACCTGCAAACACACATACAACCAGTGCACAAAATTTTGAAAAGAAAATACTTTAAACAACCTCATAGCTATTTGTTCTTTTGTAATTTAAAACACTTATAAAGATTCTCTGGTATCAGAACTTTTAACCATCCACTATTCAATTAATACAGGTTTTATGTGCATCGGGTCACTTTAACAAGCCACAAACTTTCTTCCACAAAATTGCAAACTAAAGCCTTATCACACTATACGTTCTAACACTAAAACTGCTAACAGATGCTCGATCTCCAGTCTATTCTGAGCCACTAATGCAACTTTCCTAACTCGAGTAGGTGCAGTCGCTTTCCATTTCTGAGACTGGCCCTTGCTCAGTCCAGAGGCATGAGGCATGCAAGCATCCTTCTCCGGGTTTTCCTACAATCGCCTTTCACAGGATCACCCTGACACGCGGCCTGGCTGTGTTAACACTCACAACCTGCCATATTTACGTTCTAATGATACCACAGCCTTAGCTTTGAGTCTAACTTAGTGCTCAAGTCTGAATGCTCTTAATTCTTTTGTAGAATAGTTTTTAAAGTCGTAACGACCTATTGTGTGCTTAGTCTTTCTGATACGTTACCCTGTGCTGTTGCATTTGTTTTTCATGACAACCCTGTGAGCCCTTGCTGTCATTATCACTACTTTACATAAAGGAAATGCCGCAAGGGAAAAGAGAAATTATTTGTTCAAGATTCCAAAGGTAAGTGAGGGAACAAGAGCTCCAAGCCAGGCTCTTTGATCTGAGGTTACAGGTCAATCTTGAGACACAAACCCGAAAGCTGATCCGCAGACTCCCACAAACTTTACATTAAAACCTGACCGCCACGTTGTGTTTAACTGTCTTCCTAGTTCCTGAACCCCCAAACCTCAAATAACCTTCCCTAAGTGGCTATGAAGGAAATCCGCAGCAGTAACTTCCATGAGTTACATCATGGACTTGCACTGGGAAAGTGTCTCCTGCGAGCCCTCTTCCCATGGAAGCTCGAGGAGAGGAAATGGACCTTGCACCTCTTCCGAGGACCACGGAAGAGTCTCGGCAGAGCACGCCCTCAGGACCTTCCCCCACAGCCCTAGGTGCCCCGCCATCACCATTTAACAGACGGGGAAACTGAGGCCTACTCGGCTCGCGGCCCTTGAGTGGCGGTGACTCTCGTCCCGCTGGGCTCTCACCCGCAACCAGGGTCGGCCAGGAAACGCTCGGTCCGGCTCGGCCGCCCTCCCTCCTTCCCTACAGGCCGTTACCTGAGGACGCCAGGCGGTCGCCAAGTACAGGAAAAAGCGGCTCGCCGTTCCTGCAACCCCGCGCTTCAGCAAGCTGGTTTCCAGCCCGCCCAGTCGCGGCTGGAGGCAGCCAATGGGCGCGCGGTGCCGTCCGACCACAGCCAATCAGAAGGCAGCAGACTGCTCAGGTCGCGGCGGGCCACGCCCGCGGCCCCGCCCTGCGCGGACCCTTGGGACCTCCTGGAAGTGTTAGCGGAGCAACGTGTGTTCGCTGGGATTGGCTGGCGCCTCTGCGTGAGGGGCGCCGATTGGCCGCCGAGCATGGACCGATTCCGCGTGCGTCTGGGCTGGCCCAAGCTGGAGTTCCCTGGCTGTGCGGGTTTGCCTGTGGGCTTGGAGCAGAGCCAAGCGGCCATGGCCAGTTGGTTGTGAAACGCTTGTGCGAGGCCGCGGGCAGAAATAACAAATGAGGAATGATGGTGAGGGAGAAGGGCTCAGAGTCTCCGTTGTGAAGATCCCCAATGGGGACCTGCTAAGGGAGGCTGCAAAGTCCCCCCACGCCCTGTGAGGAAGACCCCTCTCCCTGATGCCTGGCTAGCCTGGTGTTGGAGAGTAACACGAAACAGTGCAAATTGATTGACCTTTAGCCAAACGGATTTCTTGTATTCAGATAAGGGAGTTCAAAGAACATCCTTGAAAGTAGAGGAGAGGTGTTTGGCAGCTGTGCTTACCAACGTCAACGTTCTGGTTTTCATCCACTCTAGCAAGAGGACAGTCATGCTGGTAGCTAGCCATCTGATGGATCAGAAGTGATCCATCTGGTGGGATTCTTGCAAGTCTGAACTCTGAAGACGCAAGACTGCATCTACTAAGATACCGCAGCTTGAGAACTGAGAGCAGGAAGGGCTACAGGCATAATTTTTGACACACCTGCAGTAAGAATCAATAAAACCGTGTAAAATTTTAAGTTACCATGGCTAAAGAATCGCTTAAGGCCACTTGTTCTCATGCTTTACAGACTCCATCGTCCGGTCCCCTGAGATAGGTTTTTTTTTTTTTAATTACTTTTAAAGTTTACAGGTTTCTGTTGTGGTGGTTCATGTGTGTGGTCGATTTTCCTGTATGTATGTCTATGCACTACATGTATGGTGTGTGGTGCACGCAGTGCCCACGGAGGACAGGTCACCTGACTGGAAGAGCCTGTCAGCTCCCCTGGGACTGGAGTTACAGACCAACCATTGTGAGCTGCCATATAGGTGCTGGGAATCCAACCCCTGTTAACCCATTTAATCCAGATAATATCTGATAATAGACATGTGCTATTGCCACCGTCCTTACACATACAGAGGGAGTGCAGCATACAGGGCAACAGACAGAAATATTGTTCAAATAGTTTGAAAAATGAGAATATAAGCTTTCCATCTAGTGTTAAAATATAAAAGAGACATGTATAAGAAGTTTGGATGACTGTGTGGAAAGTTATCCTAAAGGTATAAAAAATATTTCCCTGGCAAGCCCATTCATCCAGTTTAACATATGAACATATCAAAGGAAAGGCAGAACACATTTCTCAACTGTAAGCAATAAATCTAGAAACAGAATAAAATAACATATAAATATCCTCAGATTCCAGAAATTTTTTTAAAAAATATTGTTCCCTAAACTCTATGGTCCTACTCAGCTATAATGCCTATGACCTACAACAAAGACCAGCCAAGATACACCTTTTGCAATAGTGGCGCCAAATTTGGGCAATAGTCAACTGTCATGCAATTAGACTCAGGTCTGCTTACCAGAAAGGATATCATGCCTGGTATTGTAAACCTAGTCAACCACATGGAGCTATTGAGGCCGTGGATCTTAGAGGACCTGCTTCCTTCAGTTTCCTGATCCAGTATAATTCCTAACTGTATTCTAAATACTTAAACATTATACCTACAGGTAAGTGTAGGTCTCATCAAAGAAGCAAGCTTGCCCCCATCTTTCCTTCCTTCCTTTGTTCCTTCCCCCCTCCTTCCTTCCTTCCTTGGTTTTTCCCCCCTCCTTCCTTCCTTCCTTGGTTCCTTTGTTCCTTCCCCTCCTCCTTCCTTCCTTCATTACTTCCTTTCTTCCTTCTCCCTCCTTCCTTCCTTTCTTCCTTCTTTCCTTCCTTCCTTTCTCTTTTGCTTTTCAGCACATCATTACAGAAAGCTACGGGAAGTCAAAATGCAGTGAACAACTGACTGAAATTCCCAGACTGAACCGATGACATCTACAATACAAGTCTAGCACCAAGGCTCAGGGAGCATCGTAAAAGCAGTATAACCAGGAAGTCTGCTATGAAAATGTGCCTTCTAGCTATGACGGGGAAGCTACACCCATGAAGTCTCAACAACATGGCAGCTTAAACAAGACCTGAGCATTCCAACAACAGATGGCATCCCAGTGTAGATTGAGAAGTCTCAACGAGGGGGGCTCCTTGACTCAGTTAACTGCTGAGAGAGGGAGAAGGACAAGCCCTCTAATTGGTTATCCAATGCCAAGCGCTCAATCTTAGAAGCAGACATGCAGGCAGCACCAAACAGCTTTGACTCAGCAAGTTTTATTTTATATGTTGATTAATGTATATGTGTATGGAACAACAATGTTTAAAGAAGAGGAGGCCATGAATTTGGGATGGAAGAGGAAGTCAGACATGGGAAGAATAGGAGGGAGGGAAGAAACAAAGTAAGTATATTTTAATTAAAAATAAGAATAGACTAAAACAAAAATTGTTCCCTAAACTCTTTAGTTTAAAAAGCAAGCATTTTATATTGACGAATAATAATAATAATTTAAAAAGAAAAGAAAAATTAGATACATGGGATATTACATTAAGTTGAAAAGGCAATGAGGAATCAATAATATGGAGAGAAAACTGAAATATGCAGATAGGAGATTATATAATACATAATTATTATTTACATAATTACATAATACATATAACACAATACATAAGCAAATATAATAACAATAAAAAAACGCCGCCTTTCTTCTGGGTCTGTGCACAGTGTAAACTGTATTTCATAACTAGGTCACTGAGGGCTGGAGCTGTATTTTCACTGAATCTAAGCAGATTGTCCTATTATCAAATACGGTAATATAAACTCATTTCTTCCTTCCAACTATTTTGCAGAGCTTCAATGATTAACACACCTGCAAACCTTTCTGGTTACGATCTGCAGTTGTTTACTGTGATGTTTTAACTTCTTTGGAGAGAAAAGCCACCTGCTAAATGCTTCTCAGTGTCTGAACCAGTTTTTAATATGCCTTGTTCAGAAGATCATATGTGATATGTCACTATGCCATGGGGGAAGTTTTACTAAGACTTTTAAATGTCCTGTTTGGGAATCCAAGTGATATAAAGTAATGTATTTAAAAAGATTATATTTCAACAGTTTTCTTTGAGACTAGACTTGTGAATTCATTTTTAGTAAACCAGGTAAGCCCCAGACTGAGGACATAGGACTAAGAGACACCATTGAGGTTAAAGAACACATTTGGCAATGTGTAATAAGCTGGATTATTTTGGTATTTTCCCCTTGGAGACCAAAGGAAGGCACCCAGCGATGATCAAGAGTGCAGGGAAGCTGCAGATGTATTCTGCCCACCAAGCAGCAAAGAGAAACACCTAAGAGTCAAGTTCAGAGAACCTTGAAGAAGTTTCTATGAGGGTCTAAGAATTGCTGATAAGCCTAACATTTAGGACCAGGGTGAAATTTACTTAGGTGGTATTTTCCTAGAAAACCTAGAAAGCAGTTTACAAGGGAGAGCTTGAAAAACCTTCATCTCAACTAAACCACAAGTTTGTCTGAAAGAGCTAGGAGTCCGCATTTTGCCTTTCTGCTCTGGTGAGTTGATGTCTGCCCCCGCTCCCCCACCTCTCTGAGCTTCTTCTTTAATCTTTTTTGAGCTAACTTAAAGGAAAATGGCCTGCACTAACCTGGGCCTAGTTCTGCCAGTGTCTGCTAGTGTCCCAGTAAGATGGCTCACTGTTATTTACCTGCCATAGGAAACTCACTGAAAGCAGAAAGTTCATAAAGTCGCCCCAACATTGACATGAAAATTTTCTCATCATGTATGTTTTATTAAAAAAATGTAAACATGCAGGCAAACAGAACTAAATTACTGATACTAAGTGGATTTGACATTTTTGAAACAGAAATTCAAAGTAACTGAGGAAGCATAAGGAAATAAATAGATATGCAAGACTCAGACATCTCACAGAACCCAAAGCGCAGAGATCCAACTAATCTTGAAAGTATCAAGAATGGTAGAACCCTCAAGAACCTAGGGAGTCTTCCCCTAATGTCTTCACTGTCCACAAACTTTTTTTTTTCTCCCTAGAAAAGCTCTTTACTACCAAGCCCACAAGCCAAAAATGGCTTCTCTTGCTTCTCTAGTGAATTTAGATTTTCCTTCCTCTCTGACTTCCAAGGCTGTTTTTCTATTTGCAAAAATAGTTCAGGACAAAAGTTATCACATGGGTAGAAAAGTCTTGGAGAATTGTCTGTCACCACTATTTACCTGATACTCATGGAAGGTTTCTAAAATTTTCTTCTTCTTTATTTTTATTTTACTAAAATTATTTTTAAAAAAGATTTTCTAATCCAAGATTTAATAGACACATACAAAGTAAATATGGGTACAATGCATGCAGCACTGAGTGAGGCAGCGAAGGGAGAATTCTAAGAATTCTGGGAAATCTGGCATCCTGGGAATTCCAAAAAGTCTGGTGCATAACTCTATCTGGAGTTAAGAGAAGGAACCTGCATTATTAGATTAATTTCAACCTTAAGGACCAGCTCCAAATACTTTGGTGTTAGTAGGAAGACAAAAGAAGAATAAAACAAAAAACAACAACAAAAAAAACTTGGAAAAAAGAAAGAGTGCTTGTTGATGGCCTAATTTAAAAAACATGTCAGGGGGGGCTGGAGAGATGGCTCAGCGGTTAAGAGCACTACCTGCTCTTCCAAAGGTCCCGAGTTCAATTCCCAGCAACCACATGGTGGCTCACAACCACCTGTAATGGGGTCTGGTGCCCTCTTCTGGCCTTCAGACATACACACAGACAGAATATTGTATACATAATAAATAAATATTAAAAAAACATGTCAGGCCGGGCGGTGGTGGCGCACGCCTTTAATCCCAGCACTTGGGAGGCAGAGACAGGCGGATCTTTGTGAGTTCAAGACCAGCCTGGTCTACAAGAGCTAGTTCCAGGACAGTCTCCAACGCTACAGAGAAACCCTGTCTCGAAAAACCAAAATAAAATAAAATAAAATAAAAATAAAAAACATGTCAGGCTTGAGCTCGGTGACAGCTTTTTCTCCATGTTAAGTTACTGGGAACTGAAAAAGAAATGCAGTGCTGAGCGAAAGAAAGGTAGTTTCAGAATGTTTGTTTTGCTTTGATCCTGGAGTAGGACGCCTGGCGTGAGGATGAACAGTACGTGGACTGTGCTGCAACTCAGTCCGTAGTAAGGAAAGCAGCATAGTGAATCCTAGCTCTCTGCTTGTCTGCCTGTCATTTTACATGAACTAGTAGGACAATAATTTATTTCCTTTTGAGGAAAAACAACAACAACAATCTGACAGTAATAGCTTTCTGGGAGAATGAATTGAAATATTGAAGCAAAAATCATGAAAGCTTGATGCAGACAATATGGCGGTAACGGGGTTTGACTTTTGATGTTGTTTCAAAATCAACTGTGGAGAGGCACAAAGGCGGATAATGTACTATTTATCTTCTTCTGTGCTCCCATGGGTTTTCTGAGTGCTCACTCTTTTTTCTTATTCTAATTAGCCCACACAATTCCTCCTGGCCATGCTCTGAGTAGCTTTGTTACATATTCGGTTGCCAGCCACACTAGAGGGCGAGGGCGCGGCTGGTGTGGCAAAGAAGCACAGGCATTGATGAGAACAATAGTTATTTGGAACAGCCCAGGATCCAGTTCCCTTTATTTCCCATCTTATCATATTTTAACTTCAGGGATGAATCCTTTTCCGACTGTAGTTCTTGGGCTAGGGTGGCCTAACTTCTCTTTTAACTCCAAGCAGGGCATGGCTGGCTAACCAGTCTACCACAATTACTCCGACCGGTGGCCAGATGACCCGAATCTGTTTGATATGCTTCACTCCCTAGGGGATTTGGGGCAGTGTTAAGAAAATAAAGTGATTGTCATGATAGAGTTGGGACCTATGCTGTAAAGTAAGCTCAGGCACTGTCACTTGTCTGAGTTTCAACACAGAAGAGAGCTGGGTCAATAGAATGAGACTGTGGCCTGATACCACTGTCTAAGTTTTTAGAGCCATCCAATTCCAGAGCCATAGACCACCCTGAACCTTTGTGTAGGGAATTTAGTGCATTTTTGTACTATTTCAAAACAATTGGAGCTCATTTTCTCTCATATAGGATAGAAGATTCCCCATGGTCAGAGACCCCCTTTCTTGTAACACATTCCTTCTTGGAGTTACCCAGCACGGTCTGAGGCCAGGAGAAGGTCAAGTGCTAGGAATAAATTTCCTAGCAGTAGCTAATCCTGGAAGAAGGGCCTGAAACATGCCACCTGTGTTTGAACAGGCACGTAGTCCCTCATTCTTCCAGAGTTGCTTAGAACAGCTATTTAGGTATAGTCAAACACAGAACAGCCATTTAGGCATAGTCAAACACAAATAACCAAGGCCGTATTGGGTGTTGTCTGAGGTTTTCTGTCCTGCCCGGTTCCCACAATCATTAAGTCCCAAAGAAATCACACAGAGGTCTACATTAATTATAAACTGAGTGGCCCATTAACTCAGGCTTCTTATTAACTCTTATAACACATTATAAGCCCATTATTCTAGTATATGTTAGCCACATGGCTTGGTACCTTTTTCAACGAGGCAGTCACATCTTGCTTCTTCTGTGGCTGGGCCAGGACTGCAGACCAAGCTTTCCTCTTCCCAGAATTCTCCTGTTCACCTTGACCCACCTCTACTTCCTGTCTGGTTGTCCTGCCTATACTTCCTCTCTGGCTACTGACCAATCAGCATTTATTTAAAATATAATTAATAGAATACAGACAATTATCCCACACCAATTGGGTTCAGTTTTCTCAAAGACAACCTGTCCTTTTTTCTGCATTTGGCTTTCATGAAATCTTCCAAGCTCCCCCTTTTCAACAATTTTTATTTTTCATTAAGATCTATGTGTGTGTGCTGCATGGGATTTTGTACACCCTGCATGTGCAGATGCCCATGGAGGCCAGAGGGTCCTGGATCCACTGGAACTGGAGTTATAGGCAATTATGAGCTGCCTGACATGTGTGCTGGGAACCAAACCCAGGTCTTCTGCATGATCATTGAGCACTCTTAACCGCGGAGTCGTCTCCAGCCCTTTCCTAGATACTTTTTATTAAGCCTTTTTCTGTTATCTGAATTCCTTATGGTGAATCCTTGACTTCTATAGAAATGAAAGTTTTTACTCATCCCCAAATACAGCCTTTTCTATGGTTAAGTAAATAATATCATGTGGCATTAATTACTTGCTCTTATAAACAAAAATGTCAGAGACTGGCACTGAAGAAAATGGTGGAAAAACCTTTATATCCAAAAATATTCTGAGTCCTTGATACATGATATGCACTACGCCGGACTTCATTCTCTCGGGCTGAGACTTTGGACAGGTTAGCTAGCATAACTGAACATTGGCATACCTTGTACTATATCAGTAGGAACACATCTTTGCCAGGTGTTTGTAAGTCACGGAGGCAGTGGTTGAAGATGAGCTGCCACAGTTTGTGGCACAGATGAACACCGTGAAAATGGCAGAGGTGGGCAGTGGGGACACAAACCTTTAATCCCAGCACTGGGGAAGAGCAGAGACAGGTCTCTGTGAGTTTGAGACCAAGCCAGCTGGAGCAACATAATAAGATACTTTCTTTAGAGAGAGAGAGGAGGAAGGGGGAGGGAGGAAGGAAGGGAAGGAGGGAAGGAGAGAGGCTGGGGTACAGGGCAGGTTCTCCAAGTTTCCCATGTGTCTCAGCAGGTGAAGCTCTGGAAAGGTACCTACTAAATCACCATCAGTGGGGTGGGAGTCCAGACACGTGACTCCCATGAAGTCAGCCGCTCCTCATGCTTCATGGGATGACGACATCACATGAGGAATTAAAGGTGAGTCTGACTTTTGTTTGATAACTACAAGAAGAGAAGAGGAAGTAAGGTTTGTGTGGGAAGTTTGAAGGCCAGAGGAAGAGAGAGCTGCTAAGAATCTGCGGCTCAGTACTGAGGTGTCTTTGACGTATTCTTCTGTTCTATTTTCCTTATTGTGGTGTGTAGCTGTTGTTTCAGATTGTATCTTCAGTTGATTTACAAAGTAAATATGCTTTGGGAAAATTTATGGCCAAGACAATAAACATCCTATACTGTACAGAAATATTGATATTAGGAAGCCATAGTGAAAACAAAAGAAATAAGTAGAAAAATTCAAAATATAAGTGAACCTATTCCAACGATTTGATACAGATAAATGGCATTATAGCCATTATAAGTTTTATAAATCAGATTGCAGCCATACATCATATACTCTCCAATGTAGATAGCATTTAAGGAATGTTTGGCATGTTCAGAGTAGCTCATATCATAGTCCCCCTCTTGCTAGTAAGATATTGAAGAATAACAGGCTAATGGTTGGCATAGGTTGTATGACCTCTATACCTTTACTATTCTCTCTCTCAGTGTAAGGGCTGATGGTCTCTCAGATCAGCAATAGAACAAACTAGGCAAAGGTTAACTGGAATTTCCCGCTGAGTGTGGGAGACCATGCTTGCTCAAAGGTGCTCAAGGAACCTACAGTGCTTCAGAACCCTGTTGGTGAAACCTGCCAAAAATTGCTGCTGAAATAAAAACACAAAGGTCACTTCTTACCTAACTGAGTGGAGAAGGTAGTAACTTGCCATTATTACGAAGACAGGTTTGAAGTTAAAGAAATTTCATTTTGTGTTGTGTTTGGAATGGTCAGAATAAGACTGATATTAAAAGCAAACCCCACAGAAGCAAAGATGGACTCAGAAGCGTAAGGAAAGGAGGACACTTTATAAGCAAAGAAAGAAAGGGACCAACTGAAAGTTCACATCTTAGAGGAGCAGCAAGGCGCCTATGATTGCTTGTTTAATTTACTATATGCACTTATCTAAAACCGGAGTCAGCAAACTGTTACTCAGAAGAAAAATCAGGCTCAAACCTTTGTTGAACATAAGATTTTACTGGGATGTTGGCATACCCGTTCACCTCTGTGCTGTTTCAATGTTGGCACACCTGCTCACCGCTGTGCTGTCTCAGGCAGTTCTTTGCTGAAATCCTGTGGTTGAGCAGCTTCAATACATGCTCTATAGCCTGCAAGAATCAAGAGAGCATTGCCATCTGACCCTGTGCATACAATGCTTCCCTAGACTTTACTTTAAAATGTTCTTCTTAGTCTGGATTAAGGATTTAAAATTTTGAAGTGATAAAACCATGTTTGATACACATCTGAGGGGCTTAATATATCCTTAGATTGTGGGAATCAAGAAACCTAGGGTACAGAGCATGATAACAAAACTGCATCAATAAATTCAACTGGCCATGATCATAAACTTACAGGGTTGATTTCTTCAGAGGATGGACTTTGATAACCAGAAATTACACTTGTAAAGATCCCAGCTTAGAAAGTGCTGGTGCACCAGAGTATTCCAAAGCTCAGAGTGTTTGGGACGGTGTTCTGCTTTCGCGTGTTTGATCCTGCAGTTCTAATGGCACACTCTCCTTCTTTCAAAGGGTGTTTGTATTATGATTCCACAGACCTGTGAGTTAGTAAGGACCTCTGTGCCAGAAACAATCCTTTTTACAGCCACAATGACTACTTGCATTTGACAATCTCTCCCTCACCTATTTTTCATAGAAAAAGAAACCTTGACTCTTCGCTGAACATGTCATAGACTAGAATATGAAACATCTGCCAGTATCTCAGACACAGCCAGGATTAGATTGTTCTGACCGGGTGTACTTATAAGACAGTTACAAGTTAGAATTCATGGTTTTATTCATCCCACAAATCTACCATAGGTTTCAGATCCCAAACCACTTTTCTGGTTCATAACTCAGTAGCTCCTGTGTTACAAACTTGAACCCCAATGAGGCACCACTGGGGGTGGGTAGAAGCTTCAAAAGGGAGTGCCTAGTGGGTAGTCCTTAGGTAATTGGAGACATTCCTTTGAAGGGGTAATGGGATCCTAGCCACTTCCCCCTTTCTATCTTTTTTTATTTCAACTATAAGGTGAGCAGTTTGCTCCACCACACAGTTCCACCATGATGTGCCAACAGAGGCCCAAAACAATGCAGTCAACTGATTATGGACTGAAACTCTAAAACCAGAAGCCAAAAAATGTCTTTTTTGTGTAATTTCATGTATTATATTTTTTATAATAAAGGAACACTTTCTAACAGGGGGTGAGATTCTACACACTTATTGTGTGTTTGTCAGTTCCCCGACTGATTCTCTAAGCCTCAACATAAATGTAACTGAATTCATTTCTGCTTGCACTAGCTAAAATAGCTTCTGTTCTCTCAAACTGAAATCTAGAAAATTCCAAATTTGAAACATAGAAGAGGGGGTATCCCCTAAAAGATATTATTGCATACATCGTCAGCCTGAGTGGGCTAGACAGCATGTGGCAAGGGCAAGTAGACGAGTCTGGAGAAAAAGGAACCCTTTGTGACTCAGTGGCAAATATTTTACCATTTCAACCTATGGAACATAATGAAGGCTGTTCTGAGAGGCAAGTCTGTAGAACTAAGTGTCTAACCGCTACCCCCCCCAAAACAAACAAAAAACACTGGAGAGATAACATATCAACTACTTCATGATGCACTTGGAATCTAGAGAAACAAGAGGAACTAATCTCTCAAAAGAGTAAACAGGAAGAAACCAATGGCTGAAGTCAGTGAAACAGAACCAACCAAGCCAAACAAAAACAGAGAATCAATGCAAAGAAGATTGACACTGTTAGGAAAATTAACCCATTGGAACGTCTGAAATGCTGAAGTTCGAGTCTGAAAGGGATTACAATCATGTGGAGGAAATTTAGAGTACTTTAAAAATATGTACTCCACCAAACCAAAAAACCTTAAAGTAATGAGTGAATTTCTTCATATATGACAAAATTAAATCGAGGTGAAATAACCAATTTAAACAGACTCATTCCTTCCAGTGAAATAGAAACTGTGATGGTTATTCTTGGTCGTCAGCTTTACTGCATCTGGACTAAGTAAAGCTGAAGTGTCTGGGGACACCTGTGAGGGTTTTTTCCTTAACTGAATTATTTGAGGTGGGAAGATTCGCCTTTCCTCATGGCCACACTTTCTGCTGGCAGTCTATGTGAAAGAAGGAAGCTTTGCTCTTTGCTGGCTTGCACTTGTTCTCAGGCAAGGCCATTCTTTCACTGGCATTAGAGTCTACTCTTTCGGGATTCAGACATATGGAAGACAGCTGAGACATCCGCCCTCACGGGCGGAACAACTAAAGGATTCTTGGACTTTCCATTGGTAGACATTGTGGAGCTAGGTCTGTAATAGCCTGTAAGGCTCTAATAAATCCCCTTCCCATATATGCAGATTCATTCTGTAAATTCTGCTCTTGCAGAGAAGCCCTATGAGTACAGAAGCAGAAGTTAAACACCTCCCAACAACAGCAACAAACTCAGGACCAGATGGATGCAGCACAGGTTTCTACCAGGACTTCAAAGAAGAATTAGCACAAATACTCCTTAAATTACTCTTCAAAGGAGAAACTGAACCAACATTTCTTAATTATTTTATAACATCACAATTATTCTATTATCCAAACCACATAAAAATCAACAAATAAAAATTATTGACTAATATCTCTTATGAACATAATTTTTAAAAAAAAAAGCCCAATAAAATACTTTCAAACCAAATTCAAATCAAATCAAAAAGATTATCCACACAGTCAAGTTGGCTTCATCCCAGAGATGCACAGGTGGTTCAACATATTTAAATCCATCACATAAACAGAATAAAAGACAAAAACTACATGATGATTTTAAGACATGTAAGTGACCTTTGACAAAATCCAACATTCCTTCATAATGAAAGTCCTAGCGAGAGAAGAGACCTGTGTTAATGTAATAAAAGCAACTTACAGCAAGCCTATTGCCAATATCAATGTAAATGGAGTGAAATTCAAAGCATTTCCACGAAAATCAGAAACAAGGCAGACTTGTCCACTCTCTCCATATGTGATAGTTTGAAGGAAAATGGTGCCGTCTGGTGGTGGTGCACATCTTTAACACCAGAATTCAAAAGACAGAGACAGGCAGATCTCTGTGAGTTCAAAGCCAGACTAATCTACAAAGCAAGTTTCAGGACAAATTCCAAAGCTACAGAGAAACCCTGTCTCAAAAACCAAAAGAAAAAAAAAACTAAAAGAAAATGGCTCCAAAGGGAGAGTGGCATTATCAGAAGGTGTGGCCTTGTTGCAGTAGGTATGAACTTGTTGGAGGAAGTGTATCACTGTAGAGGTGAGCTTTGAGGTCTCAAATATGCTCAAGACACATCCAGTGAGAGACCACTTCCTGTTGCCTGTACAAAATGTAGAACTCTCAGCTACTCCATCACCATGTCTGCCTGCACTCCATCACCATGTCTGCCTGCACACTGCAATGTCCCACCATAATGACAATGGACTGACCCACTGAACTGTAAGTCATTCAATTAAATATTTTCCTTTATAAGAGTTACCATTGTCATGGTGCCTCTTCAAAGCAATAAAAACCCTAACTAAGACACCATACCTAATCAATGTAGTACATGAAGTCTTAGCTGAAGCAATAAGACAGTTGAAGGAGATCAAGGGGATACAAACAGGAAAACAAGAATCAAAGTATCTTTATTTATGGATGATATGATTTTATACATAAGAGTTCATAAAAAAAATTCCATCAGGAAACTTCTATAGCTGTAAGCATGTTCAGCAAAATGTCAGGATACAAAGTTAATGCACAAAAATCAGTAGCTTCCTTGTATACAATTGACACAGAGAAAGAAATTAGGGAAGTAGGAACTTCCACAACAGCCTCCCAAAACTCTTGGAATAGCTGTAAACAAGCAAATGAAAGACTTGTGTGATAAAAACTTCAAGACATTGAAGGAAGAAATTGAAGAAGATACCAGAACATGAAAAGATTTTCCATAATCGTGGATGGATCAGTAGGATTAATACTGTGAAAATGACCATACTACCAAAAGCAATCTATACATTCAATGTAAGCTTGCCCAAATTTCTTACAGAAATTGAAAAAAAAACCACTTTAAACTTCTTACAGAAACACATACACACAGACACGATAGCTAAAATAATTTTGAATAATCAAAGACCTATTGGAGGCATCACTAGCCTATGTTTCAAGTCGTATTACAGACATCTAACTTCCAAGACAGTAAATCCAGTGATGGTAGAGACGAAAAGGGATTGATGGGCTGTGGAATGAGACAATACACGAACCTACAGTACTCCAATGTGCAGACAGCAATCTTCAATATTTATGCCCAGCACAGCTACTTTTTTTTTAGATTGAGAGGTTTCTTGTTTTAGAGATTATAATATAATTGTATAATTTCCTTCTCCCTTTCTCCCTTCAAACCCTCCCACATACCCTTCCTTGCTCTATTCAAATTATATCATCTTTTTCATTGATATTGTTACATTCATGTATATTGTTAAATATAATTTGCCCAGTCTGTATAATGTTACTTATGTGTGTTTTCAGGGTTGACCATTTTAAATTGGATAACCAATTGGTGTGTTCTTCCTGGGGGAAGACAATTTCTTCTTCTCTCAGTTCCTATAGTTCTTCATGCAGGGCAGAGGTATCATGGACTTTTCCCTTCCATTTTGGCTTGCCTATTTATGCTGTTCTTGTTCAGTTTATATTTAGGCTGGCATGCCGGTCAGACTTTATGGGTGTAGCTTCTGACATTGCTAGTAGATGACATCTCACAGCAAACTCCCCAATCCTCTGGCTCTTACAGTCTTTCTGCACCCTCCCCTACATTGTTTCCTGAGCCCCAGGTACAAGAGTGTTTTGTTGATGTTTCCTTTGGGACTGGGCTCCACAACTCTGCATCTTGATTGGTAATGGTTTCTGTCTGCTACATAAGAGAATAAGTTCTCTTGATGTGAGATGAGGACTACCCTTCTCTGTGGGTACAAAGACAAATGTTTAGAATATAGTTAGGGATTATGCTGGTTTAGCAAAGCAGTGGTTGTAGGTTCTCCTCCAAGACACATTTCACTAGCCCTGAGCAGCTGGCTAGGTTTCCAGTTCTAGGCATGATTTCTTTCTTGTTAGGCAGGTCTGCAGTCCAACTAAAGAGACAGTTGCCAACTAGGTTTTGGATTATTAGGGCCATGCTGGTCATTATTGTGGTTCATATGTGTCTTAGCTGGATAGGAATGTTGATTGCTTCTCTCTTTTGAAGCTTGCATGGTGCCTTCTGGTTACATGAAATCTAGTCCTCAGAGAGGAAGTGTTCAGGTCAGTTCCAGTTCAGGGGCCTCTGGGTCCGGTGTCTGAAGTACAAGGTGTCCCTAACATTAGACACTTACCTTCCCACTCTGGGACCATCTGAGGGCAATAGCAATAGGCTGCATGTTTGGGGAGTCTCTTGGAAAACCCTGACCACCAACTCAGGTTTTTGTTAAGTGGTCTTTGGCACTTGTTAAGGAAAATTTGATCCTTGTTTTACATGTCTGTGTTTTATTCTGCCACTGAAATGTGTGGAGAGAGACAGAGAGGGAGAGAGAACTCACCTACTTACTTGTCTTGATCTTATGCCAACAGGTGTCCACATAGAACATAATTGGTATAACTTTCTCTTACAGAGAGGTCTGAGATCCTGAGTTGTATTCAATCTCTAGATAGGACTTTGAGGTCATTTTTCTTGAATATAACCTGAGTTATTATCTAGAAAAAGAGATGAAAATCAAAGCTGGGAATGGGAAGTTTATAACAGTTTTTCTAGTATCTGTTTTTCCCAGTTATTCTCATCTACACCAACAGAATATATGGTTCTTACTTGGACACAAGAACCCTTCAAATCAAGACCATTCTCAAACTTTCCATATAGCTGTGTTTCTGATGTGAATTACTTTCTGCCAATCAGATGATCTCTTGAATTATTTGCAAGGCAAGGGATAAGCAGAGACAACGTGGGAGTCCTGGTTTTTTTGTTTTCTGGTTGCTTTTGATCCAAGACACACCTCTGATCATGGTAGAAGAAGACAATTCTAAACTGGCAACCACAGCTTTCCAATTGAAGATCAAAAGGTCTCTAAACATAGGAGAGACCTTAAATCCCATGGTATCCCCAAGTGTATGATGTGACTCACATTTGTTTTGGAAAGCTCAATCTATAACTTGTATCATCAGCCATAGCTCAAATTCTAATTAGTTTTAATAATAAAAACCTGGAGACGCGTATCAGTGGGTGAAAGATGAAAGATCGGAGAAGCAGAGCAGCCAGCCACTAGTTCTTACATGTATGAAATCCTCAGACTGAATGGGGCATCCTGTCTCTACAAGTCCTCAGACTGAATGTCTTGAACTCCTGGCTTCTCTTACCTTATATTCTTCTCTCTGCCCAGGCATATATCTCTTCCTGTCTCCACATATCTAATGTTGGGATTATGGGTGTGTGACTCCCAAGTACTGGAGTTAATGGTGTGATTCACCACTGCCTGGTTGTTTCTCTTTGGGACTGGATCAATCTTGTATAGCCCAGGGTGGCCCTGAACTCACAGCCTCCTGAGTGCTGGGATTAAAGATTGTGCCACCACTGTCTGGCCTTTATGGCTAGCTAGTAGCTTGCTCCATACTCTGATCCTGAGGCAAGCTTTGTTAAAACACAAACAAAATATCACCACTATCAGCCTTCCTGATAAAGTGTTTGAGACCCCATAGAAAATTTACTTTCTATTTAAAATAGCTGAGGTTCTATTTTCTGGAATTAAATACGCATACTACATGTAGAGATTATAATGGCTTTTTAAAAATGCTAACTCCTTTCTATATATTTTATTTTTATATTTTATATATTATATTTTAAAAAATTTAGTTTACTTATTTATATGTGTGTGTCACTATGCACCATGTATGTGGGTACCCATGGAGGGCAGAAGCGAGTGATCCCTTGGTCTGCAGTAACAGGTAGTTGTGAGCCAGTTGAAATGGTGTTGGGAATTGAACCCTGGTCCTCTGTAAGAGCAGCAAGTGTTCTTAACTGCAAGCCATCTCTCCAGTTCCTGATGCTACTTTTATGGATGAGACTTTGAGACAATAGTGAGCTGAAATTCCAACTCTGGGGGAAGGGTGCTCATTAGTAGTGCTTGCCCTAATCTGTGTCAAATACTCCCACCATTGTGACTTAAAGCTTTGAAAGGACCAAGAACCTGTATGTTGCACTGAGTGCAGGCTGGGTCCCTTGTTCCATCCCACCCAGCTCCCGGCCACCAGGCTAGCTTACATTTGAAATAACCACAGGAAAATTATATTAATTTAATTACTGCCTGGCCCATTAGTTCTAGCCTCTTATTGGCTATCTCTTACATCTAGCTTTAACCCATATCTAGTAATCTATGTATCACCACAGGAATGTGGCTTACCTGGAAGATTCTAACCTACACCCATCTCAGGCAGGGGAATCATGGCGTCTCTCACACTTCCCTTCTCCCCAGTCTTCCGTTCTGTCTACTCCACCCACTTAAGGGCTGCCCTATCAAAAGGCCAAGGCAGTCTCTTTATTCAACCAATAAAAGCAACAGGAATACAGAAGGACCCTCCTACACCACCTGTAGGCAGAACTCACCACACCACTACCCAGAGGGTAAGTTGATTTCCCAGCTCACCAGGCAAGCATTTAGTAAGAAGATGGAAACTAGGATATTTATTTGGCCTGAACATGCATTGTACTTCACCAAGAGAGCTTTGGCTGCCAGCACACTAAGAAATTTAGAAGACACGATAAAAATGTCTTCACTGAAGAGAACTGACTAGTGATCACTGAAGCAGAGAAGGAAACCCTTGACAGCTCCAGGTAGGATTTAGTTGGAGAGCATTGCCAGTATTACATGCTTGTGACATAAACATGTGAGGGATTTAAATAGCTGTAGTTCATAAAGACTGGTGTGCAATTAATCAATCAGTAAGGCAGTCTGTAGGCAAATATACTTAAAATCACTGCTTCACCACTCCTGCTTGGTTTGGATGTGTTCATTTCAAAATCTAGGTTTTGCCAATGTGAGGGTAGTGAAGGCAAGGCCTGTGTGAGGGGTAAGCAGGTCATTAAGGATCTTCTTTTCACATAAGGGTTTAGATGCCAAATGAAAGAAGTGAGCCGGGCAGTGGTGGCGCATGCCTTTAATCCCAGCACTCCTGAGGCAGAGAGAGACTGGCAGATCTCTGTGAGTTCGAAGCCAGCCTGGTCTACTGAGAGAGTTCCAGGACAGGCTCCAAAACTACAGAGAAACCGTGTCTCAAAAAACAAAGCAAAATAAAACAAAACAAAAAAACCCCAAAGAACAAAAGAGAGATAGATAGATAGATAGATAGATAGATAGATAGATAGATAGATAGATAGATAGATAGAGGTGTCTCAGTAACAGGAATTGATCCCTTCACCTTCTATCCATACAGTGTTTCTACAGAAAAGGCAGCAGCAAAGTACCGTTAGGGGGCTAAACCTACCAGAGCATTGATCTTGGGTTTACCAATTTCCAAACAATTTTTAATTGTTTATAACTTATCCAGTTTCAATTTTCCTGCTATAGCAACACCGATAATGGACTAAGATACTTCCATGGAGCTGACTTTATAGTTGAGGCAGTTTTACAGCTGGCCTACTAGAAAGTTCTTAAAGTCTGTAAGAAGACACACAATGCACTTTATATTTTCTTAGGTACTATATAGAAAAACTTTATCTTGGTCTAATAAGTTGGAAACGGTTGTTTCACTGGTTGTTCTATTATCTACCTCAATGCTAGGATGAAGACTTTTTTTGTTTGTTTGTTTGTTTGTTTTATTTTGTTTTTCGAGACAGGGTTTCTCTGTAGCCTTAGAGCCTGCCCTGGAACTAGCTCTTAAGACCAGGCTGACCTTGAATTCACAGAGATCTGCCTGCCTCTGTCTCCTGAATGCTGGGATTAAAGGCATATGCCACCACCACCCAGTTTAGGATGAAGACTTTTATACAAATGCTTTGCAGAGAATTTAATAAGAGGATATAGTTTGCTTTGAGAATTTTGAAAACAACAGAATAAGCTGCTGAGACAGGAGGTAAATGATACAAATGTATGTAACAATGAGCATATCATATAGTGGGGTTGTTTTTTTTTAATTTTTTGCAGGCTCTCGGTGTAGCTGGGACTGATCTCAAACTCAGGGCAATCTTTCTGCTCCTACTTTAGATGTGTAAATATTGTGGTTACAGGTGTGAACCAAAACCCCACACTTATAGTTCTTAGCACTGAGAAGATGGGAGATGTCAGGTGAAAGTCCTATGAGAGAGAAGTGCAGAGAGGAGATGGGGTAAAGTAACTGCCTCGAGGGCTCAGCCATTCTCTGGACTCAGCAGCAAGCTCTGGCCTTGTGCCAAGCCCTGGCGAGACACCGCAGACAGGGTGCCGATGGGAAGACCCAGTGAATTCTCTCTAGGACTCATTAAACCATTAAAAGGGTTTTACTTTTAAACACTGCAGTAGGAACAAACTTTGCAGAGAACCATGGAGAAAAGTGTAAACGATTAGAGGTAGATCCCAATTTCTCCATGTCTTCATATGCTAGGTATGTAATTCAAAAGGGCAAAACACTTTAAATTAAAAGAATTTCTTAAAAAGCAACAAGTTTTATAAATCATGCTCTTCTTTAGATATCATTAACTTAGGAATATTCCCTCTAATTTCTTTCTACAATCTATTAAAATTCCTCCTCCTGAGTAACCAAAACCACTACTTGCTTGGTAAGTAAGTGCAGATATTAAGAAGGGATATTTTAAAGATAAAAATGAAGACATAGTTTTATCCAAAATGCTTCTGTGTTAGTACTATTGATTTTAAACTTCACCTAATTAGTTGGTGAGTGGAAGTCTTTTGTTTTGGTATTTCTAATATCCTCTCTGATATCTCTCTTTGTCTGACATGCTACAAACTCAGAATGGAAGCACTATTATATTATAATCATAATAGTCTCTAATGGATTTTCCCCACTGCCACCCAGTACTCCTCAGCCAGCTCTATATACTGATCTCATTTTCCTAATTCACTGTGTTCATGAGGCCAATCCTGTTACATAAACTAAACATTCACATGGGATGTATCCAAGCATTATGGAAATGTGTTCCAAATTAGAGAAAGCTGAGATGTCTAAATGTATAAAAGAGCTATAAATAACCTTGTGTCTCAGGAGAATAGAAATTTGTAGAACATGCTACTAAGAGATTGAACATAAACAAAAAGCAACCCACATAATTGTGTACAAAACATTTAAAGCTACTGTTTCAGGGATTTTAAGAAAATAGTGAAGAGACAGAGTAGAGACTCCAAATGTATGGTATCTCCATGCAAAAACTGCTTGTAGCAACACAAAATTTAAGTACAATCTAGTAAGCCATATGAGACTGAATCTATGTTTACAATCAATATAAAGTAGAGAAGACACACAAAATCTTGGACCACAGTGGATTTAGATTAGAAAGTCATTAAAATAAAAATTATCTAGAAATCCCCCAAAGCTTTGAAAATTTAGCAAATAAACATGTTTGGGTGTAATCACAAAAACACAAACCACAAAGGAAACTGGGCATATTAAATATTCATTTGTGCGTGTGTGTGTGCGTGCGTGCGTACACGTGTGTATGTGTGTTCGAGCGTGTGCTGTTTCTGCATGCTTCCTCATCTTACTCATGTTTCATCATTAAGCATGGTATAGTGGTACAGTCTCCATAGGTGCCCATTATAGACAGACACATTCTATCCTTCCTTTGCTGGGTCTGTCTACTGGTACCAGATGTTGAATATTTCTTAATGCTTATTCTTCATCTGTTGAGATGATCATAATTTCACTTTCATTATGTTAGCACGGTGATGATATTGTTTGATTTTCAATCCTTAAACTAGCCTTGAATTTCTGCAACAAAACCCACTTGGTCCAAATTTCTGATCTTTTGGACATATTATCATACTTGATTTGATATGAGTTGGGCCTATGCTCATGAGCAGTATTTGTTAGGAATTTTCTTAGTACATTTTTTTCTGATTTTAGTATTACAAGATACAAGTCTCTAAAATGAGTTGAAATGTGCTCATTTTCCTAGAAGAATTCGATTTATTATTTCTCTTCTAAGCACTTGACAGAATTCATGAACAAAGACATCTGAAAGCTCACCTGGTGATGATGGAGATTCAAACTCCAAAGTCAACGCTTTAAACAGCTACAGCAGTCCTGAAGTTGTTTCTTTTTGAATAAGCTCAGTACTTCTTGTTTGTTTGTTTTTTTTTGCTAGTCTTGGTTCATTTTAAGATAGGGTTTCTCTGTGTAGTCCTGGCTGTCCTAGAACTCACTCTGTAGACTAAGTTGTCCTCGAACTCACAGAGATCTGCTGGCCCTCTGTCTTCCAAGTGCTGGGATTCAAAGCATGCTCCACCATGGTACTTTTCATTTCCCAAGAAATTCGACATTTTTTTCTTGTTTATTTGGATGAAACAATGTAATTGGACAAATATCTTTTCTTTTTTTAAGTGAGGATATTTTCAACAAAATGGGAAAAAAACAAACCAAAGCAAAACAAAAAGCCAAACCTCCTCTGGTTACCATTTTAACTTCTGTATTAGTGACTTTTCTGCTACAGGGATAAAATACCACGGACCAGGCAAGTTCTGGAAGACAGAGATTATTGTGAGTAACAATTCCAGAGGGAGAGTCCACATAGCGGGGAGATGGCAGTGAGCTCTGCTCAGCAGTGTGCTGGGTGTTAGCCAGCGCAATCAGTCAAGGAAAGAAGAGACAGCCAAACTGTGGACAAAGAAACGAAGCTGCCTTTACAAATGAAATGGACAGCTTTGTTAAAATAAACAAACAAAACCCCGTGAGATCTACAAATAGATGCTAGGTCCAAGAAGTGATAAAAATTAACTAAAATGCAACTGGAGTGTATAATTAGTAATATACAATTGAAATTTCAATTAGCACAACAATCTCAGTTGCAATAGTTGCTTTAGGACAAATATGAGAAAATGTGCAAATCATAAATTGTAAAACATGGGGAAAGGAGAAATCCTAAACAGAGATGACAGCATATTTATGGATAAAAATGGATAAGATACTGATTCTTTCCCAGTTTTACCCATAGTTAGAATACACTCACTCGATATTTAGATACCGACAGCTGTTCTGCCGTTCCTGTGCTGATTCAATGGTCATAATAGCCAAAGTATTTCTGAAAAAGAACATTTCTCTAATTTTATTATTTGACTCTTTACTATAATTTGACTATGATATGTCCATAGAACTACATTGCTCAAAATTGCTATATTGTAATTAAAATAGGCAAATAGGTCAAGAAAGTCTGGAACATTGAACTAAAGAGCCCTAAGTAAATGGCTAATTGATTTTCAGTAGACGTGAAAAGTCATTTTAAAGAATGAAATTAATTGAATAATGATTTTGTATGTAATACAGCCATTAAACTTTTGTATGAAATGTATTTTTTCATGATATATTAAAAAGAAGACTGCAACATCCAAAAGAGTTTATAAATTAGTCTTTTGAGATTTTAAATGAAATTACTATAAGTTTCAAAAGAATGCATATATATATGTACATATGTATATATAAATGTGTATATACAAAGAGTAAAATGATTCTTACTAATAGGAGCTTAGAGTTGCTTACAGTTTCAGGCTGTTTTGGTATTTATGATTTATTTACAATAGGCATGTACTGTAATAAAAGGCATCAACAAGACCTTATCATATAACAATTATTTTATAAAGTATAAGTTTATTTGGGGTGGAAATGTCTGTGTGTGGTATAAAGGTGGGAAGCAATATTCCAAAAAGCAACAAGAACATAGTTTCAGATATCCTCTTAGCTTCATGCTTTTCTTGGTTTCAAATTTTTCCACATTGGTCATATCTTGCTTCTGATAAATTATGAAAGCAAGAGATGTCCAATTTCAAACCGTAAGGAGATCTTTGTAAGCACTTGGCTAAAGTTCTAGTTCTAATGCAGTATCAGGATGCTCAGGAGCAAAGCTCCTAATGCTCTCCTGTCCCATGCATCCCTCTTCTTTCCATATACACCCTCTCTCCCTCCCCCCGCCCCGCACTCTCCAGCCTCCATTCCAAATGACTGACTGCCTCCACTTGATCTTGGTGACCCTTCATTTGGAGGCTGTGTTTCTCCCCAGGCTTCCCCACTTCCCACTGCCTTTTAAATTAAGCTCTCCCTGGCTTTGAAATCCCTCTAAGAAACTTCCTCATCAGCTTCCATTACTGAAGCCCATCTTTTCCTTAAGTTTGAAGGTCAATCAAATAAAACACTTGTGAGCACTGGATCAGCATGGAGCATTTTAGATCCCAGACTCAAGCGCATATATGATGTACATGTCAGTCCCGTGTAGAGCAGATTGGAGGCTCTGTTTCGGAAACCACACTGCTAGATTTGCTAGTAAATATTTCACTGACTTTGGAGCAAATTGTTATCTTCAAAAGTTCGGCATCAAAGAACTAGCCTCAAAAAGTTTCTATAGAGATTAAAGGACAGTAGTAAAAGCATCCCAAATATGGTCTGATATCCAGTATATAATAAATGTTAGCATTATAATAATTGTCCCCATATGCGTAAAACTATGTTCCAATCTTATGAGTCGATCTGGAAACTCAGTTTAAGGGATCACCAGGAAGGATTCTGAAATGACCCCTAAATCCAGCTTTCTCATACTTACTCTTGTTAGTCAATCTGGATTTTTCTTTATCTAGGCCGCAAATAATTTAACGTTTAAGAAAAAAATTAAAATTTCAATTGCAAAATCCAATTTTGACCACTAGATGGGAATAAAACACTACCTATGGTTTTCAAATATCTACTACAAGAAAGTTTGATTAGTTAAATATTCAAGATTGCATCTTTATTTCGTGATGTCTAGTCTTCCTGTCAACAAACAGGGAAGCAGGAGGAAACTGAGCTTGACAGAGGAGGTGGGGCCTCCAGAGCCTGGCTGCCTGACCAGTTCCTACACTCTAAATGTAAGTAACCAAATCCTCCCACCCCACTGCTACCTTACAATAGAGGAAGGCTTCTTCAGGGCCAGTCTCTGGCTAACTGTTAGGGACCCATGGGCAATGCTGTCACTGATTCTATGGGGGCAAGAAGCAGCCGAAAAGGGCGGCAGAGAGAGGTTGGATTTGAAGGGTAGGGCAGGTTTTCAGTAACTCAAGTAGCCTGTGTACATTTAGGGATAATCCAGCTGCAATTAGAGTTGGCCCTCTAATTTGCAAATAGAGCCCATTTGTAACTCAAGCTCACTGTAATTAGCACTCTCTCACTGAGGTGCCATTGCCAATCTTTTTTTTTCCCTCCAGAAATAGATCCAATTTTTACAAAAAAGGAATTTTGTCTCCATGGTCCTTGCTGATACCTCTGCCTGAAATGGAACCATCAACAACAGACCTCTAAATCTCAAAACCATGAGATTAATTGAGTAAGTTGTTATATCTGTGATACAGCCTTTAAATTCACTATAAAATGCATGATGTACAAAACTTCACAATGTTCTAAGAGGAAACTGTAGCATCCACAAACATTTATAAAGATTCGTCCAGGTTTTTAACCGAATATTTTCTCAAAAGAATGAGTATGCACGTGTGTGTGTGTGTGTGTGTGTGTATGTGTGTGTGTGTGTAGTATATATATGACACTTGGAACTTCTTATAATTGGATTTGGATCTGGGGAGAGACTCATTCTACCCTCCCCACACTCCCACCCCCATCTCCCACCCCTGGCCCCCATCCACTGTCACTACCTGCTCACTATTGGGGAGGGGAAAGGAGGAGAGTGACTTTTAGGATGGAATCAAATGTCTAGGTAGTTTTAAACAGACTTCATTCTTTTTCCTATAATGGTAAAAATACTTTTCTATGCATGCAGCTGGTCAGGAGGATTGTTTTTTAAAATAATTTAGTAAATTTTATAAACCATAAAGTTTGTCATTTTACCCTTTCATTGCCACAGTTGAGATCAAACCCCGGTCTTTGTACATGCTGGAGAAGTAGTCTACCAAAGAACTAAACCTTTGGGGCGATTTAAAAGTCTTTGGGACGATTTAAAAGTGTAAAATTCTGTAGCACTAAAGTGCATTCATGAAGTTGTGGGAGCATAAATTTATCCTTTTCCAGAACTTTTCATCATCACAAACAAATTCTTTCCATGACCATAAAAATTGCTCCCTGTGACTCCTTCCCTAGAGGAGAGTTACTTGACAACAGTGCAGATTTGTGACCTGAAAGTCTGTGTCCTGTTTACCTCTTTGTTAAAGCATTTTAACATTTCATGTATTTAAAAAGGATTTACTGAACAACTCTACTGGTGTTCTGTGGCAACTAACCTCCAAATTCAAATATTCCTTCATGGAGGAAGGTTCTTTAAGACTATAAAAATAAACACAGTCTCAAAAGTCCTAGGAGGTTATCAAGGAGAATGAGATCTGTAAAACCCCAAAGTTATGAGAGCAAGAACAGTTGCCTCAGAGAGGAGACTAGCCAATGAGATGGATATTGCAAGCTGTGCATAGAGCTCCCGGAAACTACCTTCCTGAGCTGTCAGCCATGCTGAGGGGTTTTCAATGATGCATTTGCCTTTGTGTCTCTATCTGCCTGTGGGTAACCCATCATCCTGTGCATAACTTCAGGAAGCTCACTAGTTCGCTAGACTTGAGTGGAATCATTTCTTTTATCTAAGTTGGTATACTATCTAGGGTGACATCGGTTTACATGTTCCCAGGAGAAGTCACATAACAGCTAGGTGTGAGACAAAAACAGAGCATCAAATAAATAGCGATTTTTTTTCTGTAAAAGAACTTGCAATGAGGTGAGAGACATAAATAAATAATAGTCACAAAATATGATAAATACAGGGGGAGAGACTGGAAGGAAGAAAAGGTGAGGGATGCACACAGAAATTACAGTACAGCAAGCACTCACTCAAAACATTCCCGTGAAGTAGCTGATGTGACTATATTTCCTCAGGGGAGGAATCTGTAACCTAGAAGGGCAAAACAAGTTGTCCTTAGATGTAGGGTGCTGTTTAGAAGGATCAGTAGATACAGAGGTGAACAGGAGTCATATGTTCTAATTCAGATTTTACAACTGGCCGACTTCATGCATTTACAATTGTGATTGCAGCTTTCTTGCTGTATTTTTTTATTATTATTTCTGTAAGTTGGTAGAACTCTTCTAGCAGATGGGTGAACACTTTCTTTCATCAGAAAGGTTTGGGAAGGGCAATGTGATGGTTAATCTCAACTTGGTGAGATCAAGAATCATTAAGTAGGTGTCCCTTTGTACATACCTGTGTCGGATTATCTCGGCTGGATTAGTTAAGGTGGACAGACCTGCCCACTGTTGGTGGCATCATTTTTTGGACTATGATCCTGGACTGTACGGAAGGGAGAGAGTGAGCTGAGCACAAGGACCACTACCAGCTTCTTGACGCCGTGGTCTGGATGCACTGTGATAAGCTACCCCAAGTTCCTACTGTTAAAACTTTCTGCAGTGATGGATGGACTATACTCCAAACTGTGAAACCAAATAAATTCTTCCTTCCTAAATTGCTTGAATCATCATGCTATCTTATTACAGAAGCAGAAAAGTCACTAAGACAGAGTGAACAGTGGAGAGCTCTCTACATAGATCTAACAGAGAGATAGACTGGAGAGAATTATATACTTATTCTGGAATCTGGAACTTAGCCAAGGAATACTTTAGAGAAGAGACTCTGGGATTGCAGAAACAAGACCTCTGATGAGCTTGTGACATGAAGCTACCTTGCTAAACTGGATATTTGCTGTGATGGGTCATCTTAACGTCAACTTGACACCAGATGGACCCTTAGATTAGCCTGCAAAGCTAATTATCTGGTTAAAATGTCAATGATTATATAGGCTGGAAAGTTACAAGTTTCATGTGCAGTTATAATTTACTTTGGTTTATCTAGCCCCACAAATAACCATTCCCTTGCCTACTTCTATGTCAGACTTAACATGCTGTGACTAATAAATAAAAATCCTTTGTATTCTATTAACTTAAAGACAAAAACCACAAACCTAGCTTCCACCAACCGAAGTGCTAAGAATACCATCAGATAGTATATGAGGTGTTTAGCTGAGGCTCCACTACCCCACTTTTTTTCAAGTCAAACTACTTAATGTTTTTCCAATGTATTTGCAAAAAATATTTATTGCTTTCTTTGTTATGTTACCTTAAAAACTCCATAGAACTGTTAACAAATTGGAGCTTGGAATTTGGTGTGATTCAGTCTGTCTTCCTGGCCATACTCACTCATAATTGGTTGCAGAATAAATAATCTCTTAAACCCTTTGATGAAAGAGTTGTATTTTTGCATCAGCACTTTAAAGAGTTAATCTGTTTCTAGAAAGCCTAAGTAGCCAATTCTCAGAAAGCCATTTATGTCCAGATCACCAGATGCAAGGGAATAACAGCAGCACACATCTGCAATAAGATGCACCCAAATCCATTAGACTCTGTACAGAGCATAAGAATCATTTCTAAAGCAGATTTTATTCCCTGAAGTCTAAGCCACTGCTTTAGAAAAACCCTCTCTTATACCTCCCTCTATTACTCCATTGTCTCATTTTTCTCAATTACAGTACATTTGAAATATAATTATCTGGTTTGTTCACATGGGAATTAATATAAGATGGATTGCAGATCGAGAAGAACACACTAGAAGATAGGCTTTCAAGAAGGAAGGTGTACTTCTTCTTTCCACACATGTAAGTCTAAACCTCTGATTAGTTCTTGTTCAAGAGAGGCCTTGCTGTTTATAATGTTTCCTCCTCAACATCATCTGCATCCGGAAAAGGGAGAAGAATAGCTCTGAGATGCTCATCATTTCTTTCTCTTCTCCAGCGGTCAGTTTATTAATTACTGGGCTTTGATACTTGGAAAGCATTACCATAATAGTCTAAATGCAGTCCATAGGATTTCATATCTTTGTGTCTTTCACGTTCAAAGTTTAGAAGATATCCTTAATATTCTTTAGTTCCATCATAAAATAAACCATAGTGCCTCCACAGAGCCATTAAATCAATGGATTGAATTAGCATTGATTAAATTCAATTCAGTCTAGGTAGTTCAAACAGTCAAGGTGAACCATTTCATCATCTGTGCGTCTGTACTAAAGGAGAAAAAGATGTTCTAAAAAAAAGACAACTATCAGGATCCAGATTTCTCAGGGACAAAATTCACACTGTGCACAAGAAAAATCATTAAATAAAACAAGAGTTTACCTAAAATAACACACACACACACACACACACACCTTATAGGGAGTCATGCCACTTGGGCTGCCAGTGCTCCCTGTAAGAACAATAGACTAACAAAACGCAGAGCCAGGCACAAGAGAGCGCTCTTTGAATGATTGATCAGGGTAGTCCTAGTCACACTCAAAGCAATGTAGACTGGCTGCTGGTCATGGTTACCTCTCAGGGAGGAAGGGAAAACTCTGTTGACTGTAGTTGCCTCTCAGGGAAGAAAGGAAAGCCCTATTGCTGAAGATGCCATACACTTAGGATACACAACTTAGATTACAGTTGCATCTAACCTGAAAGCCTCCTTCCTGAAGTCCCGCTTCCAGGGTACCAGAAGACACTGTGCAAGCTACCAAAGAAGGGAAGCAATTACTATAGCCCTTCCCTGCTGTGACACCTATGAACCATGACAATTGCAAGAATGGCAAGATAACCTTAAAGAGGCAGTAAGTGGCAGCTACAAGCAACAGCTGTCTAGTTGGGCTTAAGGCCCACTCAACAGGAGGGAAACCAGCCTGGTGCTAGAATTCTAGACAGCCTTCCAGAGCTAGTGAGGTCATGGATCTTAGAAGAGCAACCACTACTATTCCTTTGCTAGAGCAGCATAATTTCTAACTACATTCTAAATCTCATCCTTGTTCCCTCAGGTAAGTCTAGCTATCACTCTTCATCAAGAGGCTCCTCTTTCACAGTAAACAGAGAGCTCACAGAAAACCACAGCCAGACACACTGCAGAAATCAATGGACTGTGGGGAGTGCAGCTGCCATGAGCACATCTACGCACTGCGCCTGCATGTATGGCTGAGGAAACATCGCAGAAGAGGGTGAAAAGATCGCAAGAGCCAGAGTGCTAGGAAGTCTGCTGTGAAACAGACTCTCATACAAGTGCTGCATAAACAAGATCCGAACAGTGGCAATAACAATAGGCATGTTAGCATGGGAAGCAGTAATCTCAAAGATCAGTCCTCTGGATAAGGAAATACAGAGAGCTGATGGCTCCTCAGAGGCTGAGAGCTAACCTCTCCCAGAAACGAGCCCCTTAATAGGCCATACAGTACAAAGTGATGGGCCCTGTGGCAGCAAATTCTGGTTATGCTTAGCTATCTAAAATGGCTATTGATGCCGAATGCTTTCCGCGTATAATGCTTTCCACTGGATAATTTTTTGTAAAGTATATCAGAGTTTTGCCTCTGTTTTGATTGGCATGCTTGCTTGCTTTCTGATTAGTTCTTCATCTTGTTTCATTTCCCGGTTTTGGCACAATCTGAGGTCTTGCATGTTCTATGCAAGCACATTTCTTCTGAGCTTCAGTAAAGTCTTCATTTTGAGGTAGGTCTCCAGGCAGGCCTCCAATGCTCAAACCTCTGCCTTTGTCTCCAGAGTGCCGGGATACAGGCATGACCCACCATGTCTAGCCATAGCTTCAGGCTAAATACATGATTTTCAAATACTCTTTGCAAATCTGTGGCCCTCATCTTTATTTTGGCGATATCTTAAGTAAAGCAATCATTTGCAATTTGGCAAGGTCCAGCCAACTCATTGTTTTCTCTGTGGATCTTACATTGGTGTCATTTTTAGATACTCTTAGACAACACCAGCCCAGAAAGATTTCTCCTAGGAAAGGACTTTTAAGGTAAGAAAATGCTATATTACCAAGGCTGTTTCTCACCCTGTGATAAATATGAAAAATGAAGCTCATTTCAGGTTTCTAGAAAAGGATGAGGGCATGACTTACAGCCCTATGATCCTTTGGCTATTAAACATATTTGAATGCACATTAGTGTCATAAGAAAGTTTGTATAAGTTAAAGATGATACAATTATATATGCCTTCTCACAAAAGTTACATTAAAAATAACAAACCGACCACTGCTTATAATGGAAGTTCAATTCAAAAGTCAACACAGGTGGATTACATTGATTTTACACAACTTTTAAAGTTTTTTCCATTTCTGCTTTTCTTTAATTTTCCTTATATTTCCAAAATAAGCAAAACAAAAATTTATTTATTTTAGTATCCATTATTGATGTTTTGCCTTTTGTGGGAGAATAAGAATTATAACGACTGTTTTTCAATGATGGGGTTGAAGTGGGCAGGGAACGATATGACTGCCAGGTAGGGTGGAGGTGCTCCAGAGTTGGGGTGATAGTGAGAACAGAGACAAGTCTGATAACATTCAAGGACAGCAATTATAGCCTATGCTTTCCCAGTCTTTCCCCTGATAACGTTCAAGGACAGCAGTTATTACAGCCCAGGCTGGCACAGCCTTCCCATTTCTCTCTCCTGTTCGCCGCTTCGATTACTGTATGCCAAGACTACTGAGAACAGCCCCGATTTCCGCACAGAGAGGGAGAACGTGTCCTGACTCACTGCTAAGGACTGTGTGGGTTCACCTTGCATTTTGTGTTTCCAAGAGGGCCAAAGCACACCTCCTTCCTGCCTCTCTCTCAATCCAGATTTTCTCTACACTATGCTCACTAGTGAGCTATTATTCCTGCCATCCTGTTAGCTTTTCTGAGCTTGAGATGGGTTGAGTTTTGAAAATTATCTTTCGCGTAATATCTCCCAAGTGGCCACGTGACTTGCCTTTTTATGACTGCCTGTCCTGAGTTGTGAAGTTGTCTTACACTTTCTTTCTTAAACACAATTGCTGCATTTTACACCAGGGCGGTACTGGCTCCAAGGAGGAAAGTAACCACCAGTGTGTTCTTTAGGAAGATGAGTGGATAGAAGTTTACCAGCAAGCTCTGCAGCTTTCATACTGTTTATCCCGATTTCCACTTCACACTTGGCAGTCTACACAAACGGAAGCACTCACACCCAACATGCCGATTAAGTTCATTTGCTCTGCGGTAATCTTAGGTTCTTTAGGAGACACTTAAATATTTCACCTAGGAAATGCAGACCCCAGCTGCAAAACACAAGAAAGCACTGAACAGTGCAAGCAGGAAGCGAGGTATCATAGTGGTTCCGATAATAGACCAAGTCACGAGTGGCATGCCTCCCACCCAAAAGCTGAGGCTCTCTGGATGTAACTTAGGCCCTTTTCACCCGGCAGCAGGGCAGTGCTAATATATAAAGTCAGGGACTCACAAGCAATCTTTTGAATTTATGTGTGTTTGAAAATCATTCTTTGCCTTGCAGATTTTGTAGGAATTGTACTTGAGGGTTGCCAAGGAACTTGAGAATAATTACTACATGATTTGAAGGTTTAGAGTTCCAGGTGACATTAGGAGGTTATTTTTAGTCGTTCACAATAATCGTTCTTCTCCAAAGCCTCTCACACAATCTTGGGTCATTTCTTGAGTCTGATGGGAAGCCTAGACATTAAATATGTTCAAAGGAGGCTGAGTGATTTGGGGGTTTGAGATCCACTGAGGTCATCCAAATCAGAGCCCTTCACGTGGGACACACAAAGGCAGGAATTTAATAAAAACTAACACCTGCTTAGAGACCTTTATTGCACTAGGCACAAAAGTGCCTACTCCACCTTGAACCATGATTAAAATCGCCTCTGATCACACCGCTAGTCATTCTCAGCACTGACATGAAATTCCCTGTGATAGTGTTCCCAGTGATGGCTGCCAGCATGGGAAATCCTCTGAGGATTTTGCCTTCTCAACAGGAAAATCAGGCTGACAACTTCTTTTCCTCAACATTGGACGTTGCCTTTCTTCCCTGGTTATCAGCAGGCGTCATCAGCAGGCGTCTAATGAACTGCTTTACCAGTTCCTCTCCCAGTGCACAAATGTTTGACATAGCTGGTATGGGGAAGTTGTTTAGAGACTCATAAATACATCGATGGCAATTCAATACAGCCTCAGAATTACATTGGATGTATATGCATTAATGGGTAAATGAGTGTATATAATACCAGAGCATGGTGTTTATTTATTATCCAGAGCCATATTTAGTGCTTAATATGTGTCAGACAACAGATTGGGCACTGGAGTCACAATCGGGAATGGCATAATCGGAGGAAACAAACAATCCCTGTCCTCCAGGAAGCTGGTCTATTGAGAGAGGCTAATGAGTAAAAAGAAGCCAGAAAGTCTCAGAGGAATGGACCCACTCCAGGCTTTAGAGGATGGAAGGAGCCTTTCTTAGGCTGTTGGGCTGGGACATGAAGGATGGGGACGGGCCAGCAAGGTGACTCCATGGGTAAAGTCTGGCTGTTAGATGGAAGAAGAGAACTGGCTCCACAGAGCTGTCCTCTGACCTTCACACCTGAGCTGTGGCACTCTCATGCCTCCCCGCTCCCCACAATGCCCCTCAACAACAACAAATAATAACATTTAAGAAAAAAATTAAATTAAAATTGGAGACGATTACTAGGAAGTGTGCAGACTCATGCATGAACAGGTGAGACTAGAGGGAAAGTGACCTGGGACCAGAGCAATGAATCTCCGGGTCACACTCTGAGGGAATGAATGCTAATGAAGAAGGATGGGAAAGGTTGGGATGGGCTTGTTCAGGGTCATGTAGAATCAGGAGAAAGTCCAGATGAGACCTGGTGAACCCTCACAAGCTAAGACGACCAAGCCTTAGGCCCCTCCTGTGCAGGTTAGTTGATGAGATTCCCACAAGAGGGCGCCCTAACAGAGGCAATCCCTGACTTGCCAGCTCTCTGAGTAAAGCCTAAGACAGTGAAGGGCATAGACTACTTAAACTCCTGGAGTTGAGTCACGGGTGTTCCCGTGATTTTACAAACAAAAGACTCCTCTTGACCAGGGATCTATTTTCTGAGAAGTCACAACAAGTGAACCTCAGAGGATTTATAATGCCTGAGTTTACCGCATGAGCAATGGGCTGCTTCCTCTTGGCCCCCAACACGTCACCATCAGCTCTCCTAGGAGACCAAGGCAAAGTGTCTTAGTTTAGGTGAACTACTACAGTCACTCAGGCATCCCTAAAAATATGCCTGGCACCTTAAAGTCACTCGGCTCCCCACTGATTTTTATCTTGGAATTTCAGCCTATTTCCTCGGGAAGTGCTATAATCGAATGAGCAGACCACAGCATCCGGCATTCTAAGCCCAAGCTGTGCCTCTATTGATCGCTTAAATCAAAAGAACAAATGGACCCCCTTTCCCATTTTCTCAAGACCTCTGTTAGAAGGAAGGGTGCTCCTCTCCCGCAGAGCTGGCGACAAGGTGACATATGTAAGAATCAGCTATGATCTGACAGGGCCCCTCCCCTGTCTAGGTCATTTCCTAGGCTCGTGAGGGCTGTAGTATGATGTGTTTCCATGCTGAACTGTCTGCCTCCAATGGGGATGCCTCAGACTTCACACTGTCTCCACCAAACCTTGGTTCCTCAGAGGTTATGTATTTGAAGACTTACCTAGAAACATCTGTACGACAGAACACCTGTCGGCTCCCGCTAAATCGAGCTGGCCCAGGACAATAGCGATTGTTTTCAGTTGCACGTACCTCCACCGGCCTTTCTCCCCTGGTTTTCCCTTACGCGGGTATTGTATCAAAGAGAAGGAAGGAAGTGACTAAGAAAAGGAAGTGTGTCTAAGTCATTTTAAAAATACATTTTTCAAATGACAAAATTCCCCTCCCCACCCTAGAGCAAGGACTTCAGGCCCTGCGAAGGACACAGTGTAGAGAAACATAAATCTTGAGGGTCCCACTCTGTCCTCTGCCTGCCCCTGCTCTCCTGCATACAGGTCATGCTTCGAACGTTCCTTAGTTTTCCCAGCAATCTCTGCAGCACCCCCAGCCCCACCCCAAGCCCACTTACTTCACGGTGTGTCTGCCTTTTCTTCCTTTTCCCCCACCAGTCCCTCAAAGACATGCCTATTTTCTGCTTTAGCGGTTCCATTTCTTCCACCCATGGGAACCTCTCTCTGGGTGCGCACTGACTACCTATGTCTTCCTGGAGCTGACCCAGTGCCTTTGCTGACCATCCCCCTTGGCTCCCTTCCACTCTGCTTGTGCTCCGGGTAATCCCTGTTAGCCTTCACTAGCAAAGCTAATGAATGCGGGGCAATTGTCAGGAGAAATCCCTTCCAGTGGCATTTAACCCCTGAAAAAAAACAGGAGTCTTGTTCTTTGTGTTCTCAAACCCTGAGTGGCAGAAGCTAACTTTCCTGGGCAGCTTTTAGCTTCAGGCAGAGACGGGTGTGGTTGTAGAGGGTCCGCTCTGATGTGAGGACGCACACGTGTGCACGTGCCATGCGCCTACTCCATAAAGCATATACTCCTGGTGCAAGCCCCCACTTTCAACCTCTCTGAGTGCAAGAGATATGCTTGTGAGGAAGCTCTTTCCGTTTTTGGTTTTGGCATCGGTTTTTTCCCCCCTTTGACATACAGTTAGGCTAAAACAGCAAACCCTGCCATCTGCACTGCCTTCGATACAGTAGATTGGGAAAAGCTGTTGGCTGCCTGGCCTTTTTCTGTCAGCCTTGGCTAGAAGACACACCCAGATAAGACACTTCCTCCATCCACATATGAAACACGGAGATGACCACAGAGTCACGGGTCCTTGGTAAAGTCTTTACTCTAGCCCTGAATTCTTCCTGTCGGCTGGCTCACTGCCATTCTTTGCTGGAGCACAGCAGTGGGAGCACTCCACTTCCCTTTCAGATTTCATGTCTTGTGAGTTTGGGTTGTTTTTGGCATGAGTGCGCTAAGCCTTCCCTGGGATCCTCAGCTGCGTTCCCTATTTTTCATTAACACTTACATTTAAGCAGCTCATCCTAATTCTCTTGCTCCTGTTCTGCATGAACTATCTGCTGGCAGTTGCCATGCCAACCCCAAATCCTGGGGTCCTGCTGCTCAATCACTAGCTACTGTTAGCATATTTTTAATAGCACCTGATTGCCCTCCAAAGGCCTTCTAGTCACTGAGCTCCATTAGTTCACAGTGTCATGAGACTTGATTGCATATTTACTGTGTGGATTAGGAAGAGCTGAGCTGCACAGCTAGTCTCCCAAGCTCAGCCTTCCATGAGTGCCAGGTTGGTGTCCTGGGTCTCATTCAAAGAGAAGAACACGACAATCCTGTGGTCCATTGACGAATCAGTTCTTATGCCCTAGAGCTGACTTACCATAATGTGTAAAGCCAGATGCCTCTCAAACCTGTGGAAGCCTTTCTTTGCTGTTTTGTTTTGTTTTTCTGTTTTCTGAGACAAGGTATCTCCATGTAACAGCCCTGGCTATCCTGGAACTCGCTCTGTAGACCAGGCTGGCTTTGAACTCACAGAGATTCGCCTACTTTTGCGAGTGGTGGATTAAAGGCATGTGCCACCACCACCGGCCTGTCTTTGTTCTTAACTGGAAGAACAGTAGCTTCCAGTGTTCAGGGGCCTGGGCAGGGTGCTATAGCGCTGGTGATTTTCTAGTTTAAGTCCAACTAGATGGAGGAAGAAAAGCGTTTCAGATATCAGTGCCTCTTCAGCAAGACATTAAAGAAGGAATGATGAATTAGAAGTTCTTATAATAAGGAGCGTTATTGGAAAGTAAACAGTTAAGATCTTCCCAAATGAGGTTATTTCTCTGAGACACTGAAAACTTTCAGCAGTATTGACATAGGTAGAATTTTGATACCTAAAGTGAAAATGAAGAAATTTAAAATTGGTAATAAAGTTTGCTTAAGACAAACAAAAAATAATTTTTATTTAATATGTTGCTATGTGAACAAGGACATTGGAAGCTCAGACTCTTGTGGGGACATGACAGATAAGACAAATGGGTGGTGGGAGTCCAATGGAAGATGGCAAAAGGCATTGGGCCTTCAGCATCAGTTATGCAAATATAAGCGACTTCAGGACTGTACTCACCTAGAGAGCATCCATCCAGTGCCACTTCTTCACAGAGCGTTCAAATATGTATTTATAGAAAAAAGTTCCAACTTTAAAATATTAAATATCTAGCACTTGTACTTCACAGCACTGGGAAGCTCAGGCATGTACTGGTCCATGTACAGTGCTCGCCTGGCTTGTACTGGTACACACACACACACACACACACACACACACACACACACCCCGACACACATGTCTTTAAACAATGAATTTCAGTTTTATGAAATTTCTAACCTATTCTTAAGAGAATCTTGTAATTTAGGTCTAATATTCAGGTCTTTGAAATAGTTTGACTTAGTTTTTGTCTTATTTTTAATTGTCAAATAAGAATTCTGTCTGTGGTCACAATGTGATGGTTTTATTTATGTATACATTGTAGAGACATTCAATCAAGTTAATTAACTCCATATCATCAACTTGTGTGGTGAAAATATGAAAACGTTATTCTTGTAGCAATTTTGAAACATACAATATAGTATTGCTGACTGCCATTACTAAACAATGTAACAGCATCAGAAGTCACTTACTGCATTCTAGCAGTTCCTTCATCTCCACGCCCAGCCTTCGGGAAACATTTTCAATCTTGAATTAGTTTTTGTATATGGTGGTAGGTAAGCATCCAACTTCATTTCTTAGCATGCAGATATATAATTTTCCAAGAACAATTCATTGGAAAGATGGTCCTTTTCCTATTGGATGTTCTGTGTACATGAGTTAAAAGCCCTGTGATCACACATGTGGAGGCTTGTTTCTGTGCTTCATGCCATTTCATTCTTCTGTACGTCTGTCTTAACGACTCTGCTACACTGATGGGGTTACTCTTGTTTTCGCGATGAGTACCGAAATCGTGAAAGGTGAGTTCTCGCTTTAGCTTCCCCCGAGACTGCTTGACTCTTCTGGCTTCTTTGGGATCTCACATGAAAGTTGTACCTGGATCTTTCTATTTATGCAAAAACTGACATTAGAATTTTGACAGGAATAATATTGAACCTAAAGTTAACTTTGGATAGTAATGACAATACTGTGCCTTCCAATTATTTAACATATGATTTGTTTCCATTTCCGTGTTCTTTAATTGCTTTCAGAAACATTTTTGTTGTTTTCGACATACAGGCTTTTTTCTATTTGCATAAGTTAGCTCCTAAATTTCTGCACTGCACCCACTCTTTCTTATTATTTAGCTCAGGCTTTCCTAAAACTTTATATAGCCCAGGCTGGCCTCTAATCCATGGAAATCTTTCCCGGCTCAGACTCCAGAGTCCTGGGAGTGCCTCAGGTGGAGCCACTGGGGGCACTTGTGAGATGGCTCACTCATATTGCTGGCAAGTTTGTACTGGTTGGAAATATTTTCCAATATTTTTATATATTTAATCTCTCATTTCCTAACTCCATGCATTACTTTGTGATCAGTTCATTTTGTGTGTATGTGGTAAAACATTTGCATTCCTTTCTTACACTTGTTTTACAGTATCAATCATTTTAAAATGTTCAAATATGTAAGCAATGCAAAGTTGGAAAACTGGTGGTACACACCTGTAATTATAATTTTGGTTTGTGGCTCCACATTTTATTAATACATATTTTGTAATGAATACCTTTAGAGGAGTTACCAGTTCATGCCTAGGCCTTGTACAAGAGAAAGATGAAATTTAGTGACATCAGCAAAAGCATGACCACGTAATTGTAAAAAATAAAGAAAAAAGCGGTGTTTTTATTCGATTCAATTTATACTTGTATAAATTAAATTGATAATGCCAACTGCAATCTCCATGGTGACCACAAGGAAAGTAGCTACAAGACTCCACATAATGAACAATATGGTGAAATACTATATAAAAGTATAAATGGGTTAAAAATAAAAATAGAGATTGTTGTTAAAATAATACAGGTTTATATAATTGCCTGGGTACTCATTTGAGCTATTCATTTTTCATAGTATTCCAAATTCCTATTTGATGTTTCTTTTTAACCCCAAGGATGCTTGTGGCCTTTCTTGCAATTTGTCTTTTCAGTTTTAATTTATCCAAGAATGTTTTAATTTCTACCTCAGTTTTTAAGTGAAGCCTTGGCAGATGTAGCGGTTATTGGCTGGCATCTTCCTTTTTTCTATTAGAACTTTGAATATATTGTCTTTGTGTCTTCAGTACTTTAAGGTTCTCAGTGAGACATTTACTGATCATTTGAGAGTCTCACGTGTGTGATAAATCACTCCTCTCAACTGCTTCCCAACTTCCTTGTCTTTGGTTATAAAGAATCTTTGTTTAAGTCTCTTGGCTATCTCATCTGAACTCATTGAGTTCCTCAGATATTTATATTTACAGTAAAGCTTGTAAATTTGTTTCAATGATCTTTTCTTTACATATTCCCTTTCTTCTCCTTCTGGAATCCCCAAAGGTATGTAACTGCACTCCTTGATTGTATCTGAAAAACCAGTTAGAACTGGTTCCTCTTTTCCCACTCATCACAATTAATAATTTACCACTTTTGAGTTAATTGATTCTAGCCCAATCAAGTTGCCTGTGAGCCCATCTAGGGTAGCTCCATCCCATCCGCTGTGCTTCTCATCTTCAGACATTCTTTCCAGTGTCATTGTGTGGTTTGTGTTTCCTTGTCAATGTTTCCATTTCACTCATTTTTAACTTTCTTTGTTATTTTCCACATCTTCATTTGTTTCTTTGAAGGTAGGTGTTCTGAAGGCTTTGTCTGGGATATTTTGTTTTTCAGAAATGATTTCTGTAAACTAGAGGTTTATGATTTGTAATGATATTTGATTTTCTTTTTCCTTATGTGCCTTGTGCATTCTGTTGAAAACTGGACATTTAGGTGTAATATTATATGAATGAGAAAATCAAATCCTTTCCATTACTATGAGTTTTTTATATCTGATTGTTGTTCTTTTCATTATTGTAGGGTATTCTTATGCTAGGGATTTACCTATGACACAGAATTCAGCTCTGACTGGTTTTAGGAAGTTGTTTCAGTATTTCCCTCAGCATCTTTGTTTCTATTTTTTAATTAATATATTTCTTTAATTGAAAATTGATTTTTTTCATGTGATATATTTCACTTAATGTTTTCCATTCCTGTACTCCTCTCTCCCAACCTCCCTTCCTCCCCTCTGGATCCACCCCCTTTCTGTCTCTCATTAGAAAACAAAAAAGCATCTACGGGATAATAATAAAATAAAATGAGGTAGGACAAAAACAAACTAACTGAAATAGGCTAGTACAAACATCAAGAAATTGTACAAGAAGCATATATATAGGGAGACCTACTCATTTGTACACTCAGGAATCCCACAAAAACAGATAACCAGAAGCCCCAATATACACATAAAACTGTAGGGTAAAGTAAATAAGTAAATACAATAAAATAAAAGTAGAAAAAACCCACTAACATGCAACAAGGAACCTACACAGATATCACTGAGTTCATTTTCTGTTGGCCATCTATGTTATCATGGTGTCTACCCTCAACAGTAATATGTTTCTCCAGCGAGACTCCTTTGGAGAAAACAAAGTTTTCACTTGCAAGTGGTTACCAATTGGATATTACTTCAGGGTTAAGGATGGGGGCAATGTCTCTTTCAGCTTTAATCAAGAACAGACCTGTGCAGGCCCTGAGCATGCTGCCTCAGTCTCTCTGAGTTCATACGTGCGTCTGTCCTGCTGCGTGTGGAAGCCCTTGTTGATCTGGTGTCCACTAGCTCCTCTGGCTCTTACACTCTTTCCATTACCTCCTCTTTCTCAGGGTTCCCTGAACTCCGAGGATAGCGATTTGATGGAGACATCCCTTTAGGGCTGATCATTTCTGGGACTCTCACTCTCTGCACATTGTCTGTGTGTTTCTGTATTTGTTCCCATCTGCTGCAGGAGAAAGCGTCTCTGATGATGGCCGAGCAAGGCACTGATCTGTGAGTACAGCAGGATATCATTAGGAGTCATTTGATTGCTAACATCCACCTATAAGCGAATACATAGCATATTTTCTTTCTGGGTCTAGGTTGCCTCACTCAGGATGATTTTTTTTTCTATTTCCACCTATTCACTTGTGAATGTCATGATTTTTTTTTAATGACTGAGTAAGATTTCGTTGTGTAAAAATGCCACATTTTCTTCATCCATTCATCTGTTGATAGATATCTAAGCTGTTTCCAATTTCTGGTTGAGCAAATTTCTCTACAGTAAGATCAGTATCTTTTGGGCATATGCCCAAGAATGGTATAGCTAGATCTTGAGGTAGATGGATTCCCAACTTCCTGAAGAGCTGCCACATTGATATAAAAGTCTTTACTCCCACAGAAATGGATGAGTGTTCCCATATCTCCACATCTTTGCCAGCATGAGATGTCACTTATTTTATTGATCTTGGACATTCTGACTGGTGTAGGAAGAAATCTCAAAGGAGTTTTGATCTGCATTTCCGTGATGACTAAGGATGTTGAACATTTCTTTGAGTGCTTCTCAGCCATTTGAGTTTCCTTTTTTAAGAATTCCCTGTTTAGATCTGCATCCCATTTTTTTTTTAAAAATTGGTTTTGTTTTCTTGATATCCAGTTTCTTGAGTTCCTTGTATATTTTGGATATTAGTCCTCTATCAGATTTATAGTTGGTAAAAATATTTTCCCATTTTGTAGCTTGTCTCTTTGCCTTGCAAAGGCATTTTAGTTTCATGAGGTCCCATTTATTAATTGTTGATCTTAGTGCCTGTGTTAATAATGGTATTCTCTTCAGAAAACCTTTTTCTGTGTCAATAAATTCAAGGCTATTCCCCACTTTCTCTTCTACTAGGTTTAGTATATCTACTTTTATTTTGAGGTCATTGATCCATTTGAAGTTGAGTTTTGTGCAGGATGATGAGCATGGACCTACTTGGATTCTTCTACATGCAGGCATCCAGTTTGACCAGCACTGTTTGGTAAAGATGCTACCCCTTTTCCAGTGTGTGTTTCTTTATCAAAATCAAAAATCAGGTGTTAATCAGGTGAATTTATGTCTGGGTCTTCAACTTAATTACACTGATCACTGTGTCTGTTTTTGTCCCAATACCATAGTGTATTAATCACTGCAACTGTGTAGTAACTTGAACAAAGGAATGGTCATGTCCCCACCAGTTCTTTTATTATTATTCAGGATTGTTTTAGTGATCTTGGTTTTTTTTTTTTCAATATAAAACTGAAAATCACCTTTTCAAGATCTGTGAATAATTGTATTGGAATTTTGATGAGGATTGTGTTGACTCTGTAGATTGCTTTTTGGTAGGATGACTTTTTTTTTTTTTGACAAATTAATCCTACCAATTCATGAGCATGGGTGAACATTCTATCTTCTGATATCTCCTGCAATTTGTTTCTTCAATGACTTGAAGTTTTTATGATACAAATATTTCACTTGCTTGGTTAGATAAACCTACAAGATATTTTACCTTATTTGAGGCTATTGTGGAAGATATTATTTTCACAATTTCTTTTTCAGGCCATTTGCCATTGTATATAAGAGTATTTTTGTGAGCTAACTTTGTACTTAGCTATTTTGCTGAAAGTGTTTATCAAATATAGGAGTTTCCTGGTGGAATTTTTGGGGTAACATGTATACTACCATGTCATCTGCCAATAAAGATACTTTGACTTCTTCTTTTCCAATTTGTGGCTTCTTGATATCCATCAGTTGTCTAGCTAAGACTTCAAGTACTATACTGAATAGGTCTGGAGAGAGCAGACAACCTTGTCTTGTTCCTGAGTTTACTGGGAATTCCTGAATTTATTTACATTTAGGTGGATATTGGCTGTGATCTTGCTGTAAACTGCCTTTCTTATGTTGAGGTGTGTCATTTGTATTTCTACAATTTTGCGTCTCCAGCAATTTTATCACAGAGGAGTGTTGGATTTTTCTCAAAGACCTTTTCTGCTTCAAATAAGATGATTACATGGTTTTTGTTTTTTGGTGTATTTGTATGATGAATTACATTTATGGATTTTCTTATGTTAAGCCATCCATGTATCTCTTAGATGAAGCCTACTTGATCATGGTGGATGATCTTTCTGATATGTTCTTGAATTCAGCTTGCAGACAATTTATTAATAATTTTCACATCTATATTTATAAGGGAAATTGATCTGTAGTTCTCTTTCTGTGTTGAGTATTTGTGCAGTCTAGGCATCCACAAAACAAATTGTACAATGTTCCTCTGTTTCTATTTTGAGTAATAATTTGAGGAGTATAGACTTTAACTCTTCTTTGAAATTCTGGTAGAATTCTACAATAAAGCCTTCTGGCCCTGAACATTTTTCTATTGGTAGACTTTTAATAATTACTTCTATTTCACTAGGGGTTATAGGTCAGTTTAAATTGCTTATTTGATCCTGGCTTAACTTTGGTAGGTGATATATATCAAGAAAATTATTCACTTCTTTTAGATTTTACAATTTGTTGAAGTATTGGTTTTTAAACTATGTCCTTATGCTTCTCTGAATTTCCTTGGTATCTATTATTTGTCCCCCCTTTATCTTTAATTTTGTTAATTTGGATCCTTTCTCTCCTCCTTTAAGTTAATTTGACAAACTCTTACTGATTTTTGTTTCATTTGAATCTTTGCATTGTTCTTGTAATTATTGTTTCTATTTTATTGAATTCATCCCTGAATTTGATTATTTCTTGCCATCTACTCCTTTTGAGTGTTTTTTCTTTTTGTTGTTTTAGGGATTTCAGGAGTACTATGCAGGTACTAGTATGAGGTCTCTCTGATTTCATGTAGACACTTAGTGCTATGGATTTTCCTCTTAGACCCACCTTCATTTTATACCTTAATTTAGGTATGTTGTATTTTTATTTTCATTCAATTCTAGAAAGACTTAAATTTTCTTTTTAATCTCTGTTCTGACACAATTTTCATTCAGTAGTGAAATGAAAATTCACTTATGGAAACTGAGTTGTTCAGTTTCCATAAGTCTGTAAGCTTTTTATTATTTCTGTTTTTGTTGATATCCAGTTTTAATCCATGATAGTCAGATAGGATGCAGGGAATTATTTCGATTTTCTTTTATCTGTTGAGATTGCTTTATGTCCAGAATAGGATCATTTTTGAGAAAGTTCCAGGAGATGCTGAGAAGATGGTACATTCTTTTGTGTTTGGGTGAAATGTTCTGTAAACATCTGTTATGCCCATTTGATGTATATGTTCAATTAGCTCCAGCATTACTCTGTTTGGTTTTGTCGATCACCTGTTTCTTGGTGAGTGTTGGGTATTGAAGTTTTCCACTATCTGTGTGGGAAATGTGATCTAAACATCAATAATGGTCTTTTATGAACTTGGATGCCCTTGTGTTTGTTGTATAGATATTGAAAACTGCAATTGTACTCTTGGTGGATTTTTTTCCTTTGATGAATATGTGATATCCTTTTCTATCTCTTCTGATTAGTTTTGGATTGAAGTCTATTTTGTTGGATATTAAAATGGCTACACTGGCTTGCTTCTTAGGTCCATTTGCTTGAAATATCTTTTTCCATCATTTACCTCGAAATGATGCCCATCCTTGATGATAAAGAATGTGTTTTGGAGGCAGCAGAAAGATGGATTCTGTTTTGTCATCCGTTCTATCAGTCTGTGTCTATTATTGGAGGAATTGATTGAAGTCATAGATGTTGAGAGTTATCAATGAGCTGAGATTTGCTGATTCCTGTTATTTTGTTCCTGTTGTGTGTGTGTTCCCATCTCTTTTAATTTGCTGGCATAGGATAATTTATTCCTTGTGTTTTGTTTGGTGTAGTTAACTTCTTCAGATTGAAATTCTCCTTCTTGCGCCTTTTGTAAGGCTGAATTGTAGACAGATATTGTTTAAATTTGGTTCTATCTTGGAATGTCTTTCTTTCACCATCTACTGCGGTTGAAAGTTTTTCTGGGTATATTAGTCTGTGCTCTATTAGAGTTTGTAGATTATATCTCCTTGCTCTTCTTTCTGGCTTTTAGAATTTCTGTTGAGAATTCAGATATAACTCTGATAGGCCTGTCTTAGTTGTGTTACTTAGTCTTTTCCCCCTGCAGCTTTTAATATTCTTTCTTTGTTCTATGTATTTAGTGGTTTAGGTTATTTGGTGTTGTGTGCTTCTTTAAAGATGTTTTCTTCTATGATTTTGCTGAAAATATTTTCTGGGTCTTTAACCTGGGCTTCTCCTCCTTTCTCTATTCCTGTTATATGTAGATTTGATATTTTCATAGTGTCCCAGATTTCCTGGATGTTTTGTGCCTGGATTTGGGGCAGGGGAGATTTAACACTTTTTGTGATTGAAGTTTCCATTTCTCCCATCTTTTCTTCAATTCCAGAGGTTTTTCCTTCTGCCTATTGTATCCTGTTTGGGAGGCTTGCATCTGAGTCTCCTGTTCAACTCCCTCAATTTTTCATTTCTAGACTTCCCTCAGTTTTGGTTTCCTTGACTGATTCTATTTCCATTTTCAGACATTGAGTTGATTTATTCATCTCTTTCTACAGCTTGTGTTTTCATAGATATTTTAAAGGAGTTTATCCATTTCCTCTTTAAGTACCTCTATCAAATTCATACAAGTTATTTTAAAGTCCTTGTCTTGTGCTCCAGCTATTTTGCATTCCTCAGGGCCTACTGTGGTGGGATTTCTGGACTCTAGTGGGGACATATTATACTGGCTGTTACTGAGTTTGGCATGAGTGTAATTCTAGGTGCTAATATCTGGTCTTGCTTTGTTGCATAGGTGTTTCATTCCTTAGTTTATGCTGCCCTTTCTGTTTTTTAGCAGAGAGTGGTGACTGTATGTTTCCTGGTAGGGGATGCTTCTGGGGCCCTGCTATATGTGTCCACTAGAGGTTCCAAGTACAATATGTTTCTAGGCATTGGGAGCTGATTTTTAGGAATGGGGATGGGTTAGATGGAAGTGCTGAAAGGGTCCACCAAAAGGAGGAAAGAAGGGTGTAGTAAGGAGGCCACTAGTTAGTTCCTGGCCGCTTAGCCCCAAAGTAATCACACAGAAACTATATTATTTAAATCACTGCTTGGCCCATTAGCTCTAGCTTCTTATTGGCTAACTCTTACATCTTAATTTAACCCATCTTCATTAATCTGTGCATCACCACGAGGTTGTGGCCTACCAGCAAAGTTTCAGCACCTCTGTCTTTAGTGGTGGCTCCAAGGCTTCTCTCGACTCTGCCTTTCGTTCTCCCAGCATTCAGTTTAGTTTTCCCCATCTACCTAAGTTCTGCCCTATCAATAGGCGAAGGCAGTTTTCTTTATTAATTAACCAATCATATTCACAGCATGCAGAGGGGAATCCCACATCAGAAGGATATTCTACAGGAATCTGCTTAGCTCACTTGAATGTGATAGAAAGTGAGGAGAGGTTCATCTGCCTCCTTTGCTGGCCTCCCTGCTTCTCTTTCAGGCTTGCCTGATGGAGATGGGGGCTGGGATATAGGGGAAGAGTTGCAGGGGGTAAGTTGGAGGGGAAGATCTGTGTAATCTGTGTAAGATAGAGACAGAGAAGAAAGGGAGGCTGCAGCAGGTAGTATGATATAGAGCTGAGGGTGAGCCTGAGGGATTGGATTTGGAGGAGAGGAGAGAGAAGCTGACCACCTCCAGATGTTCACTTCTGAGAGCAGAAGCAATAAGCTTCCAAGTCTCCTCTCAGACAATTCATCCATCAACAGACTCCAGAGTTGTAAAACAATCACACTTGGTAGGTTCTGCTAGAACAAATCCTGTTCATGCAGGAAGCAGATTCCTCATGCTTTCTGCTCTGTTATATTCCCAGAATCCTCTTACAGGTAAATCATGTTAAGTCATTGAACTAATATATTATTAAAATATTAAACCTATCTGACCTGAGAGTTTCCTCCCTGAAGACTAGCTTTCATGGGACCAAAATGCATCATGCAAGTTTCCAGGGAAGGAAAGCCAACAACATTTCTATCCAGCTGTGATGTTCATGAACGATAACCCATGGCACAATATTCCTAGGGTGCAGCAGTGGCATACATAGCTTTGTAGTACATACCAATAG
>JAQHUG010000354.1:788355-813728 GCA_028555095.1 Dicrostonyx torquatus
AGGTATGTGACACACACATGCAATCACAGAATGCAGCAGGTAAAGGCAGAAGGATCAGAAGTTCATTGCTATCTTCAGGTACAGAGCCTGTTTGAGGTTAGCCTTGGCTACAGGAGAACCTGTCTTTAAAACAAAAGCCAACAAGTAAGCAACAAAGCAGTCCTCCCTACCAAAGCTTCAACAGGTAGAGGGCACACCTACCCCAGTGCTTTGTGAAATATACCCCAACAGCCTTTCACTTTTGTCCTAAGTATTTAGACTAAAGTCATCTCTGCCCTAGAGCTATACTGTATTGGTCTCCTTCTGTGAATCCAAGTTTGTAATGTAAGACTCACAGAGTCTTCTGGGGCTTTGAGGAGAAAATAGAGAAATTGAAGACTGGTGCCGTTTTTCAACTAAGAATCTCTCTCTTCAAGGTCAAGACAGCAGACTGCATAGTCTCCCTTGAAAGCTTTGGAGGCCTTAGGGATGCTGCTGGAGCAGCTTCCTATTAGCATCCTCTTAGAAGTTAGCGGGTAACTGGGCCTTTTCCTTGGTGAGTAGCTTTAGAGTGCGTTAGTGATGTTTGCAGAGGGGTTTTGTTTCTGTTGTTTCTTCTTGAAATAGACCTGCTAATGGGATTTGTGCCTGATTTGGGTGGGCTACTGTGAAGCGCATTATTTGTTTTTAAAGACTTTAAAGTATGACCGAATAACATTTCTATTACGTACATCTGAGAAGCTTATTCCATTCTGTCCCCTAACATTTAAAGTAGCTTTAAGGTTTTCTCTTCTCTGGCTTTTAGTTTATCTAGCCTAACCTTTCCCACTCCCCTGCCTTCCCCACTATTGGCCTGGAAACAGGCTTACAATGTGATTTTCCATTTAGTTTCAAGTGGAATTTTTAAAGATTTTTTTTCCCCTCTTCTCTGCGTGTGGGTGATGAAGAAAACTTTCCCCATCGAGGAAAGCTGGGAAAGGACTGCAGTGTGGCCCCATGAGTGGGTAGGGCCCGAAGCTAAGATGTCAGATCCGGTCCTGAATCACAAGACCAGTCCTGAAAACGTGACTAAAATGCTAATGGTGAGTCCTAAAATATTTGGAGATACTCTGTTTACCACATCCTAGTCTGTCTGTGTGGGTTCTACAAAGCCAGGGCCTCATGTTGGCTGTGATTTTGAACAGCACATGACTAAAAAATGAGTCCTAAAATACGTGGAGATGCTCCGTTGACCCCATCCTAGTCTGTCTGTGTGGGTTCTACAAAGCCAGGGCCTCATGTTGGCTGTCATTTTGAACAGCACTCTGCCATGCCTGTTGTAACACTCGACAGAGGCAGAGCTTGACGGAAGCTTTAGAGAGTGGACATCCCCTCCCAGCTTTGCTACTCATTGCTGAACACCTAGCAAAATCCATAAGCATTGTAAGTGTATAGTTCCTGCAGGACACTGCATGCTTTCAGTCTGGAGAAAGAGAAAGTTGCCCTGTGAGGACGTAAGCTCTTAATGTTAATTTCTATGTCTATTGTAGAGTAAGGTCTCAATGAGGACGACTTCCACAGTGATATAGGGAGATGCTGCTTCTACATTAAAAAAAGCACTCCTGTGTGGGCAGATGGACTCAAGTTAGTAGATGCTAAAAGAGGGTGAGGTGTTTTGATCCCGAAGGAATGTAAGCAAATGCTGAGATACTCAGTAAGGGTAGCTGGCTATGTGGGGCTCTCAGTCTTAGCTACCTGGGAATATAGCAAAGAGTGCATGTTTCCTGAGCAATCTGCACATGTCACACCTAGAGCTACACAGCTCTGTACAAATGACCCAGGTAACCCGATGTGCGATTTTATTTATAAGTAAATTTGAATTCTATAAGATTGTATAATTTACCAAGAGACACTCATTTATTAAGGGACAAGAATAACATTAGGATCTAAGTGCTTCTGACATCAAAGTTGATTCACTTCCCAGCTATCCTGCTGCTGGTAGCTACTCCTTTCCCCGGCATCTTGGGAAAGGACAACACTGTGGTCCCACTTGTTTTCATTGTACACACAGGATGGAAGGTGCAGCTCCTGCTTCTGGATTTCAGGGATGAACACATGACCCAGACCTGCAAGAGGATTCTGAGTAATCCCTAGGAGATCATGATTGGATAAGAATCAAGTTGATGAAACAAATCAATCCAACTTCCAGAGCTGAGGAAAATATTCTTTATGGCAGGTTTACTTAGACTTAAGAATGCCAGCCAAGAGTGGCTACTGAGTGACTTTGCCACCACCATCAAATACTTGAACACCTGTCTTCTACTATGCCTGAAGCTCAGATTTCCCCTGAAGTTTTCATTTACGGAGCTAGGCTTTCAATTTGAAAAGTTTTACTAGATCTTCTGTTGCTTGTAACCAAAAGAACTTTGACTATGTATGCACCAACAATGAGAACTTTTTAGTTTTTGAGATTATAGTTATATCATTTCTCCTTCTCTTTCCTCCCTCCAAGCTCTCCCTATAGATCCCTCCTTGTTCTTCTTAAATTCATGGTCTCTATTTTCACTAATTGTTGTTACATATGTATGTGTATATGTATATATATTCCTAAATTCATAAATCCAACCTGTTTAGAATGTATGTATACACACCTCTGATCGAGGAAATTTTCCTTTGGCATAGACATAGACCATTGCAGAACACCACAACCAATCAAAATATAGAGTTATGGAGCCTAGTCCCAATGCATACATTTATAAAACACTCCCCTACTTAAGGGGATATTGAGGAAGAGAGGGAAGATGGAAAGATTGTTAAGAGTCAGAGGATCATGGGGTTTTTCTGTGATATTGTGCCTCCTGGTAATGTCTGAAGCTACACACATAGTCTCACCAACATGACTGCTTAACCATGAGCTGAACAAAGACAACAAAAGATATGCTAAGATGAACGAGGGAAAACCCATGCTGTCTCAACTGTATACAAAGAGCTAAAGGCAGCTAAAGAGCTCTGGGAACAGAAGAACTAGTCTTCCCTGGAGCAGAGGGACATTTTAAGGGAGTTTCATTGTCCCGGGTCTTTGAGAATTGGCAGTTCACTTTGAGCTCACAACCCAAACCTCTGCAAAAGTTAAACGGCCACCAAGTGCTCTATTAGTTTTTATTACTAAAGTAAAAGATCACCACACAGAGAGTGGCTTAATATAATACATATTAGGTTACAGTCAAGAAGACTGGCATGGGTGTTGTGGGGCTAAGGTCTAAGTGTGGCAGAGGTACCATCCTTGGGGCTGTACAGGTGGATCATCCTTGCTGTTTCCAATCACCCATGTTTTTCCTTGTTCTTCCCCCATTGTAACTTTCCTCACCGTACATCTTTCTCGGTCCCTTCTCCCTAAAGACCTTCGTAACTACACGGGACACACCTGGATGACCTAGGGAACGTTTGCTATTCTAAGGTCAACTGAACGGTTAGCTGCACCCGCAACCTCAGTTTTGTCTTTGCTATGTGAAATAACAGATTCACAGGGTCTGGATATATGATCTAGACATCTTTGGGAAATGTAGCATATGACATCATTCTGTCTGCCGTACATACACCCCCATTTCCCTATCACAGCTATGAGCATGCTTTGATTTTTTTTTAACCATCTGTTTAATTTCCTGGCTCCCCAATAAAGTATCATCATCTCTTGTTCTCAGTTTAGTCTGAATGCCAACTATGGAGCCATAAAAATTATAATTTCTGCAAAAGATCAGAGAAAGCCCAATTAAATGGGGACAGAATGGGCTTGGGCTTTCTAGAAACTGATTGATTTTGTTATTGCTGTATCCTTGTTACCTAACATTTTACCGGTTTTAAAAACTCAAATCATGCTGGGCAGTGGTGGCACACACCTTTAGTCCCAACACTCAGGAGGCAGAGGCAGGTGGATCTCTGTGAGTTCAAGGCCAGCCTGGTCTACAAGAGCTAGTTCCAGGTCAGCCAGGGTTGTAACACAGAGAAGCCCTGTCTCAAAAAAACAAAACAACAAAACCAAACAAAAAACAAAACCAAACAAAAAACTCCAAAACAACAACAATAACAACAACAGCAACAACAAAACCCCTCAAATCCCACAAGGGATTATGAGCTGGTATTTGTAAGATGGGCACCATTTAAGGCTGTAGTTTTTAAAAATAAGCCTGGAGTTCATGAGGAGCCTGGGAATGCAGCTGCTGTTGAAGGTCCAAAGCAGCAGAGACTGGACTTGACCAGACAAGGCTGGTCTGTTACAGCCAGTGTGAGGAACAGCCCACAGAGCAAAGGCTTCTTCCTTCCAGTAAGCCCTTCTCAGCATCCTTCCTCCCCTTCCACAACTCCTCCTGCAGTCACTCCATTGCTGACCTCATCCAGCCTCATCAGAACCACCAACATTTCAGAGGGCACAGCTTCTTGAAATGCTCCATCGCATACCACGTACTGATGGCTGTTGTCCTGCAACTACCTGAACAAAGCAGCTCAAATACTTCCAATTAGACGTTTTATGTCCCAAATAAAAACTCCAGAGTTTCATACCTCTCCTCAACTTTCCTTCTCCCACGCTTCCATATGTGAATAAAGGGATAGTCCAGTCTTTTCTTCATACCTCTCAATAACGCTGCTGGAACACTACTTTTATGATTCTAACTAGACTTCACTCAGGTCTTCGGTGGCTGTGAATCTCACTCAGAATAAAAGCTAACGTCCTCACACGCCCCTGTAAGTCCCCACACCACCAAGGTCACTCCCTTCTCTTCAACCTGCCCCCAAACTCCCATGTGCTCTCAGCTGAAGGCATCTTCGCTGTTCCACAAACACACCAAGCCAGCGTCTCAGGACTTTGGCAGTGTTCTCTCTTCATAGACCTCTTAGAGAGAACAGACTGCTCAGAAGTGTTTTTGTGGCTGGCTTACATCTCATTCATTCGTTTCCTTCAACTCTCAGATAAAGTTTCCTCTTCCCAGAAGGGCTTTCCTTTACCACCCATTAAAAAGTAATACTCTCCATCCCATAATCCTCTAGCCTTCTTTCTGGGCTTTCTACTTCTCTGCCACACCCATCACCATCAGATGAACTGTGAACTTGCTTATTCGGTATCTTCCTCAGTAAAAATTAAAGCTCAAAAATGGACATACTAAGGCCAATTTTTAGAAGTTATACTCAGGCCCTGAACATAACTCAGCACATAGCATGATCCAATAAATCTTTGCTGCATAAGGAATGACGGGGTAGAAACAGGCTTGCACAGAGCCTAAGACAGGGCCCTGGACTGCGGTGAAGAGTAAGAGAGGCGACCTAAAGGAAATTTGCAAGTGAGAAGTGCTCCTACAATCTTAGAATGAGTACTGAAAATGGAGATAAAAGAAGAGTCAGGTAGCAATATTTAAATGGTGAAGTTGGACGGCTACAAAATATCCAGTTGGATGGCTTCCTCTGTAGGAAAAGGGGCTGGGACTGCCTGGCTTCCTGCGGGAATATGGAGAGTCAATCCTGTTGGATGAGGAAGACTCTCCTTAATTACTCATACTCTAATATAGCACTGGGTGGATCTGGCAATCAGCTTAGTTTAGGAATTAATCAAGGTATGCTGCTTGAGCAATAACATTTGGAGCTTGGCACGCTGGCAGAGATGACCCACGGCAAGTTCTAGGGAGGTGCGTGTGTAAGATATAAATAACCCAACACAGAGGAACGTGAATGTGCTTACCTGTCTGTTCATGCTACTGAGAGAATTTGAGATTTAGAAGAATATCTGGAGACAAGAAAATGTCATTTTATAAAACATGCTGTAGACGTCATGTTTTTGGGTTGAGTAAATCTACAGTTTTATATTTACTGACAACTGGGCTGTGCTACCCACCCTGACTGCTCAGGAATGTGCTACCTCGTAAATCTTGATTACACCAAGCACTTAATACTCCCGTATTGCCTCAGTTGCTACTCCATGAGATTGCTGTTAAGCAATTTCACTCGGTAAATATTGGCAGAGGCCTGTTTTCTTACTATGCACTGAAGGGGATTAGTGGCCTCCTCCAGTGGGCTGATGATGGGAGTGGAAATCTCCCATCTGTTCCTGAGAGAGGGCACTGGGGGTCATCTTCTGTGGTTGTAGTGACTCCTTCCTCCGCAGCAGATCCTCAGGTGCCAGGAGGGCAGCTCACCAAGGCAGACTCCCACTGGTGTCTGTAAACCATTCCTGATGAAATGAGGATATTCCCCAAGCAGCTGAACCCCAACGGGTCTCTGACAGGCATGCACCAGTTCCCTTCAGACATAGTTTTGGAAATGGCAGTAGTCTGTGTCTGACTTGATGCCTCTGAAACAATATCTATGAACATCAAATTGCTTGACTACTTAAAATATAACCATGTATGTCCCCCTTCAACGTGTCATCCCTCCTTACTGAGCCATCTGTTTGGAACAATTGCTTTCTTCTCCCTGGATGGTATGAATATATTTTCATGGTATGGATAAATTTTCAGTAGACACGGTCAAGCAGTAAGTGACTGTTTTGATTTATTTTGCCATCTGGGATGGGAGAGATAATAGGATAGTACCTGCTTGAATCATGCTTACCCCGGTATTAGCATATCTAAATCTAAGCAGGTCGCCATGTCCAGCTTCCTGTCTTCATGACTCGTCTAGAGTGTGAAGCTACCTTGAAGCAGGAAAGCTGTGGCCTTCTGAATCAAGCCTGTGACCGTTTACAAGCTTTACTTTCTACCTCCGTTGCGATGACCTGGGCACCCGACTGCATAGCTTCAGGTCTCACGGGGATTGCTGGAAGTTTTCTCTTTATCCCCACCTGCTATTCTCCCCTCTGTAATCGCATGCCCAAACTTAATTTAACCCGTTCTGTTCCATTATTCCCCTTCAGCCCTTTTACCACACTATTCTATTTTCCCACTCTGTAGAGACACCCTTCCCCCCAGCCTCATGACCTCTTGCTAGTTTCCTGACCTCTATGGGCATTCCCATTCTTTTTGAGAGGCTGATACTTTCCATGATTGCCTTACAGAATACCCATTTTATGAACAGGAAGTACAGTTTATAGAAGGTGGCTAGCATTGAGAGATGGGTCATTTTCCTGTGTAGCATAATTAATTTGGAAGTTACTTAGGGATTCTCCCCATATTTTCTCATCTTGCTCTCTGCCAAGCAGTTTGTCAGGAGTTGAAATTTCCTTGTCTCGCAGACTGCCACTAGTTGTTCAAGGCCTGGGTTTCTCTGTATTTCCTGTATTTCTTCTAGTTGAAAAGTTGATGTGCATGTACTTGATAGAAGAGGAAGGAAAGGAATACATTTAAAATGGACCAGGGTAAGAAGTAAGTTTACCAGAACCTCTGATGTGAAGAATGAGTGGAATCGTTGTTAAATGTGCCTTGTTGACACAAGCATGGCCAGACCAAAGGCGCCAATGCCTTAGACCCATGGGAATAGCAAAGCCTTCCCCTGGTTCATCTGCAGATGTTGACAGTGTGAAGAAAATACAGATTCCAGTTTCTTCATCCCTGATGATGGCAGCCTGAGACTATTCCCACCTCCATAGTTCCCTACTGAGATGGGCAGGGTTTGAGAAGGGCCCACCTTCTAGTTCTTGTGCTGAGATTCCTTACTCATCCCATCACAAGCTGAACTGCTTGTGACACCTATGCCTGTCTTTTGCTGAGCTTTCTGTCATCCCAGTCAGGTTCATGACCCCAGTCATGGCCATGACGCTCCAGGCTGCTGACAGGGTCACTCAGAGAGGAAATTTTATAGTCATGAATAGATGGCCAGAAGTAAAGATCGGGGTTGAAATTAACAAATGGAGATTACAGAAAAGAATACACAGAATCAAAGACTTGGCACTTTGAAAAAACAAACAAGCTCACAAACCCAAACTAATTTAATTAAAAGAGAAAAACAGAATTTCAAAATAAATAATAAATAATTAATAAAGTTAGAGATGAAAATGGAACAACAGAGATGAAAAGCTACAATAGACCCCAGTTAAACCCAGGGAATCATTAGGGAATCTTTTTAAAACTCATTTTTTATTAAGTTGGGAAATTTAGAAGTTGATAAATTCCTAGACATATGGCCTGCCAAGATGAAAAGAAGAAGATGCAGACAACATAAACAGAGCCACAACAAGAGCTAACACTAATGTCACACAAACTGTTCCATAAAATAGAAAGAGAACTACTGTCACTCAATTTGTGAAGCCAGAATTTCCCAGATGAAAACTCTAATACGAAATAAATCCCTAAAGCTCTAGATCCATTTTTTTGATGAACACAATTTAAATATTTGCCTTAAAATAGTCATGAGCCAAATTCAAGAATACATTAAGAAGTTTATATACCATGACTTAATAAACTGATTTCATTTCTAGGTTTAAGGTTCTCTAATACGTGAGCTCCCCGTGCAGAGAAGGCCTTTGATAAAGTCCAATGTCTCTCTATGATAAAAGCTCTGAAAAAATTAGGAATATAAAGAATATACATCAATCTCAAAAAAGTTACACTCAAAAACCCATTGCCAATATTATATCAAATGAGGGAAAATTGGAAGTATTCTTCTAAGTTCAAGAAACAGATGGGATGCTATCTTTCTCCATTCTCATCTAGTATAGTGCTTCAAACATTGGCTAGAGTACAATATCTAAGAAAAATTAAAAACATGCAAACAGGAAAAGAAGAAGTCACAGAGACATGAACCTATAGTTGAAAGACCATAGTGATCCAACAAAATAACTCTTAAACAGGCCAGAAAGATGGCTCGGTGGTTTAGAGTACTGGAGGCTCTGGCAGAGGACCCACCTAGACTCCCAGAACTCACATGGTGGCTCACAACTGCCCATTCTAGGAGATCTAATGCCCTCTGCTGGCCTCTGTGGCCACTGCACACACATGGTACACAGACAAAAGCACTCATACCTATGAAAATAAATAAAGAAAAAGAACTCTTAGGGTTAATAAACATTTTCAACAAATAAAATACACATTGTAAATAGTTTTTTTCTACATGCCAATAACAAACTTGCTGAGAAAGAAACTAGGAAAAATGGTCCATTAAAATAGATGCTAAAATCCAGAAATAAACAGAACCAAAAACTTGAAATATCACTACAATGAAAAATTTAAGATGCTAAAGAAAGAAAATGAAGACACTAAAAAAAAATTAAAAGCAATGGTCATGAACAGTCAGGATTAACATTATGAAAGTGTCTGTGTTACTGGATACAATCTGCAGATCTAATGCAATTCTCTTTAAAATATTAAGGATATTCTCCAAATATAGCATCAACCCCAAGATCAATATGGAAGCAAAAAGACACTGGGTGTCCAAAGAAATAAGTCCTAAGCAGAAAGAACCATGCTGGTGGTACCACAGTAACAGATCTCAACCTGTGCTACAGAGACATTGCAACTAAAATAATACGGTGCTAGAAGAGATGACCCAGAAATAAACCCATGCAGCACAGTCAGCTAATTTTTAACACAGGTGCCATTGGCATACACCAGAGGACACAGTCTTCTTAAATGGTGCTAGGAGACGTGTGTATCCAAAGGAGTTCCGTGTCCACAGGCTGCAGAAATGCTTCCCACTTCTGTTTACTACTGAACTGTTCACTAGAGCTGGGAAATGAGCCAAATCAGATGTCCATCAGCAGATGAATAAAAAAAGAGAATGTGGTACTTTTCCCTACACAGTGCGATTTTATTCAGTCATTAAAAATGATGTCATGGCATTTGAAGGAAAAGTGAAACTAGATCCACATCTCTCACTCTTCACAAAAGTAATTTTTAAAAAAAAGGGAACCTTAGTAAAAAACTGGTGACCAGACCTGTTAGAGGAAAACATAAATAAAATGTTTCAAGATACAGGTATAAAGAAGGACTTTGGTAGCCAAGAAAATGATCTCATACATTAACAGAGAGAATTATAAAATGAAAGGCTCTTTGTACAACAAAGGAAACAATCACAGGAGTGTAGAAAGAATATATGGAATTGGAGAACCATGTACATCATACAAGGGGGGCTTTACCTGGGCTTAAATTGTGATAAAACACCATGCCCAAAAGCAACTGGTGGAGGGAAGGGTTTTTTCATCTTGCAGCTTGTAGTACACATCATCAAGGAAGGTCAGGGCAAGAACTCAAGGGAGGAATCTAGAGACAGAAACTGATGAGGAAGCAGTAGAAGTGTTGCCTACTGATTTGCTCCCTATGGCCTGCTCTGTCTGCCTTCTCATATAACTCAGGACCACCTGTCCAGGAGTGGTACCACCCACAATGGACCGCTCCTCATGTCAATCATTAAATCAAGAAAATGCCCCACAGGCTTGCTGACAGGCCAATATGGTGGGGGCATCTCATTTGAGGTTTGCCCTCACCGAATCAACTTGTCTCAGGTTGAAAAAAGCTAATCAGGTCAGTTCTTTAATCTAGAAGGAACAAGAACTGCAACACTAAACCCCAAACATAAACAAATCTCCAAACCAATACATGGCTAATGACTTTAAATTGGTAAATTTTATTTAAAGAGTAGCTTTAAAGACGTTGAATATCAAGCCATTATAAGTGATGGTCCCTGAGAATATAAAAAAAATGAAAGATTTTATGATTGTCCACCAAGAGGCAATCACCAAGATCACAAGACTGACTTGACTATATATGCTACTGAGTGCCAAGACTTCCCCGGCACATGAGAACAACACAGAGTCTTCAATATGGCATCGTTTCCTGGGATGACCTGCCTGTGGTTTAGTGAATGGTTCACTATATTGGACCACTTCCGGGGCGAGGAGGGCAGTACCCTTGTTCTTGGGATATTTACTTGTTCAAGTTATGAATTTGCCTTTCCTGCATGTAATGCTTCTGCCAAAGCTATCACACATGGATGTCCTGAATGTCATTCCCATTGTGCCATCCCACAAGGCTGGCTTCTGATTTAGGAACCCTCCTGACAGCCAAAGAAGTGCAGGAGGGGCTCATGCTCATCAGGCCCACCAACCTCATTATGTTCCCCACATCCTGAAGAAACTGACTTGATAGAATGGTGGCATGTCCTTTAAACAGAGTTCCAGTGCCAGCAAAGTGGTACAACCTGGATGGTGAGGGCAGGGTTCTCTAGAAGGTGATATGTGCCTGAATCAGTATCTAATACCTGCTACTGTTTCTCCACTAGCCATGATTTGTGGGTCCACACACCAAGAATTGGATGTGGGAATAGTATCATTCACCATCACCTCTATAGACCTGCTAATGAAAATTTTGCATTTTGCTTCCCCAAATTTGTATTATGGTAGCCTGGAAGTTTTGGTTCCAGAAGAGAGGTTGCTTCTGTTAAAAGTCAAGATAAACTTCCTACTGATCAACCCACCAGCTCTCTCTTGACCTCACCACCAGGCTGAGCTCTCCTGCATTGTCCTGGCAAGTTCACCCCTTGAAGAGATGAGCAATGGGTGGGCCAGTTTGCCTGCTTTTGTGTCCTCAGGGTTGGATCTTCCACACTTACACCTTCAGGATCAGCCACACTGTGATGCACAGGCATAATATAGTGGGCCACTCTCCCAAGTGCTGCAGTTGATGTGGGGCAGGCCCAACTCTCCTGCTCTTATGAACCCAGGGCAGCTCTCTCCTACCAGCCTCAGGTATTGGTGGCAAGTGTGAGGTGGTGGGGAGGAGGGCTCTTTCCCCTGGCCATGCTGTCACATGACAAATGAGAAGCTGGTGGTGAGGACAAGGGAGAGCTGCAGACTGACCAACCCTGCAACTACCCAGGTCCAGAACCAACTGCTGGCCCACCCCAACATCCAACTCATCTGTGATATGCTGGAGCACATGAAGGGACCTGCAGACCCAAAACTGCAGGGTTTCCAGAACACAGGGCAATAACAGGATATCCAAGAGGAGTCCCAGTGAGGGCCTAGCATGGATAGTGTAGCAGAAACCAGAGACCTTAAGCCAGACCAATGACTCTTTGCAATGACCACTTGCAAGTAAAGATGAATGAAGAGAAGGGTTTACTGTGTGACTCACTGTGTCACACTACAGATTCCATGATGAGATTGATTTTTTTCCTTCTCTCTTTTCTTTTTCTCTTAAATTTTATTTATTTATTTGTGGAAGGAAGATTGCAAGGGCAGAGGGTAGATACAAAAGGACAAGAAATAAATGGAATGGAGATGCATGATGTGAAAGACACAAAGAATAAATAAAAAGGAGAAAAAAGGCACAAAGTAATGTCATAATACATGTGTACAATTTAGGATCATTAAAGCGACATGATTAATGCATGCATCACTTCAGATACTTATCTTGTGTGTGTAGTAAAAAAAAACATTTAAAATTTATTCTTAAAAATCTCTCTATTGAACTAGAAGCTAAAACGTCCTCTTGGTTACTTTGAGTTCCTGATGTCCTTGAGTCAATAGGCTAATAAAAGAGTTAGTTTGGGCAGGGGTGGTTGGTACAGACTACCAGGAGGAAATTAGACTGCTTCTACACAATGGAGGTAAGGAAGTGTGTGTGTGTGTGTGTGTGTGTGTACAGAAAGCAGAGAGCCTTCAGGGCACCTCTTGGTGCTACCACATCCCGTGATTAAAGTTAATGGGAAACTGTGGAACCTAATTAAACAAGATAATAAGTAGTTCATTATCTTCAGCAACCAAGGTTTGGTCACCTTTTCCGGCAAAGATCTAAGACCCTCTGAGGTGTTAGAGGTGTTAGGGTGGAGGGAATATGAAGTAAGTAGTAGAAAAAACCAAGTGAAGGACAGTGACCAGTTACAGAAGTAAGGATTGCAATCGCCACAGCACTTCTGCTCTGTTTTGTTAAAAATGTTTGTATCCACATACACAAAAATGAATAGTTTGGATTTCTTTCCCTATTTCCTTACTACACACTGTAACATGACTCTAGATAACATCAGTAGGTAAGTGTTGTAAATCTATATAATTATATTTAAGTTATGGGATATGAAAATACTAAGAATCCCTCAATGAACTTTGACATCTATTCTGGGGGAAAGAATTGTGCATTTTCAGTTGTATATTAGACAGTTTTATCACATTGGATGAAACGACCTTGTTTTTATTTGAAAACTAAGCATGACATAAAGTGGTATGGCTAGCTGTCATGGTGAATGAACTTATGATGGTTAATCTTGGTTGGTAACGTGATTGGATCAGGTCTGGGACCAACTTAGACACACGATTCTGGGTGAATCTAGTAGGGTTTTTCCAAGAAAAGTTAAGTGAATGGGGAAGGTCCACTCTGATGTAGGCACTACTTTGTCGGCACCGCCCAGATATAAAGAAGTCTGAGCGAAAAGCAGCGCTGCCTTGACTGATTGTCTTTCGCTCTGTGCTGGTAAATGCATCTACTCTGCTGCTGCTGCTACTGTTGCCATCTCTTGTTCCAGGATTTTTCTTTGGGGCCACCAACCAGCTCCCAAATCATGACACAGAGACTTATTAGTTATGAATGCTTGATCTTATCTTATGCTCTTATAACTTAACCTGTTTCTTCTCATCTACTTCACCTCTTCGTCAGGGCTTTTTACCTTTCTTTCCTTCTGCATATCTTATTTTCAGTGCTTCTCATATCTGGATAGTGGTTGCCTGGCTTCTGGCCCTGGGTGTATCCTTCTCTTTCTTCCTCATCCTCTTCTTATACTCATCTTCTTCTCTCATTCTCCCTAGCCTGGATTCCCCCTCTTATTTATTCTTTCTGCCTGCCAACCCAGCCTGTCCCTCTCCTCCCTGGTTATTGGCTATTGAGCTTTTTATTAGACCAATGGGGTGCCTTAGGCAGGCAAAGTGAAACAAATGCAATGTACACAAACAAATGTAAGACATCTTTGCATCATTAAAAGGGCAGCATAGACAAATGTAACACCTATAACACCTAGCCTAGTTGAATATTAATCCATAACAGTGTTCCCTAACATCATTGTTACTCAGCTTCTTTGACTTCCTAGCATGAGCTAACAGCCATTAGCTCTCAGGAATTCTTTAACTCCTTGGTTTGACATTAATATTGCTTAGGCCTATAGCATTGTGAATTGGACAGCTAGCTACTGGGCTTTTGGCCAGTCTGGAGTGTAGATAGCTATTGTGGAACTACTCAGCCTATGGTGTGTAAACCCATCCAATAAATCCTGCTATATATATATATAAATTTGATCAGCTCTGCTCCTCTGAAGAACTCTAACTAGCAGAGGGCACAAACTCTGACGCATTGAGGGAGAACTGAGATAAATCCTATATCTGATGAGATAGAGCTGGATGTGTGAGGTAGTCTGTGAAGTTAGATGTGTTAAAGAAGATACAGATGGCCAAGAGAGAGAAACTATAAAATCTTCTGAATCCTCTTAAATACTCAATTTATTACTTTTCAAGGTATTCATATATGAAAATTACCAGAGGCCAGGGAAAGGACATCTGGAAGGATTAGGGTTAATGGTATAGGAAACTTATGAAGGGCTGGAAACAGGATTGGTTCTCCAGCATATGGTTTCCAAAATGGAAACCATAATGTATGGGGCATCAGACAGAAAACCAGTAATGGACTCATCTCAGTAGAGATTCGTGGTTACTCCTATCTAAAATCTTAGAGACAAAACCTAAATGGATTAAACTCTTCAGATAAGAGAGCTACTTTCCATAGTAAAGGTAATGACAAATTTTAGGAAGACCAACGTGTCCTCCAACTACAGTGAATCATCAAGGTCTGGCATCCAACCCAATGTAACAGGCCTCATAAAAGGCAGGCAACCCTCAATGGGGAAAGAAATGAATCAGTACAAATGGTGAAAGTTGTCAGGATAAAAATGGAGTTATGTTTGTAAAGTTCTAATAAAAGAAATAAATTAGAGGTATCTGAGATTGTGCAAGAAGGAATATCATGTACATCTTCATGATAATAAAAACTGTCATTTAAAACTACCATAATTACAACCTTACACAGAAAATCCTTCTGCAAGGCCAACTGTCCAGTAACTGCCTTTCCAGCCTTGGGCTCATGTCATGCCTGTTATTGATCCTTGAACAAATTTGCTATAATAATCATTTAGCCAAGGACTCTGTTTCAAAATAGCTTATGTAATCCTCCTCATTTTGCCCTAAAAGTTTCCCTTTGTGCTCTCTGTTTTGAATCTGCTCATTATTTCTAAAACCTGTTTATTCTATCTTTTAGTACTCCTCCATTATTCCACAGTAAATACCACATTTCCTTAAAGAGTCTGCCTGTAACTTAAGTAGATTGACTAGAATGGAGACGTCATAGGTGATGAAATCAACAATCAACAACATGAAAATGCTTGCAGAATTGCCTGGATGGATGAAGACATGAGGAAGGACTGGGCATGGTGAGAAACACACATGCTTTTAATCTTTGTGTCCTAGCCCATGGGGATCACTGTGAGTTTGAGGCTAGCCTGGCCTTACATAGTGAGTTTTAGGTCAGCCAGTAAGAGACAAGAGAGAGAGAGAAGGAGACAAAAAGACAAACAGAGAGGGACAGACAGGAATGGGGGGAAGAAGAATTAGAGTATTTGGAGTAATAATGGATGACAGTTTATAAATTTGTTGAAATTTATAATCCATAGATCCAAAAACCTCAACAAAACACAGCCAAGAGAACCAGTGAGATGGCTCACAGGCTAAAGGCATTTACAACCAAGACCAACAACCTGAGTTTAGTCACCAAAGCCCTCACTGTGGGACACGGGACAACTACTGCCCGAGGTCCTCAGCTCCGCATGAGCACTGCTGCATGCCTGTGCCTCCTCCCCAACTGCATACATAAAAATCAATGCATTTAAACTATCTGTTTGTCTGAAGACATATCTGCTGATTGGACTCCTATTCATTGTCTCTTTAAAGAATCCAATGTCCTCTAGCTGCCAGGCAGCCAAGAGTCAGGCTCTCAGCCATGTGCTCTCGCCAAGGATTCTTGGCAACGTTTGCGATTTTCCCAAAAGAGTTGGATACTAGATACTTATTCTTGAACCTGTGATGACTTTCCGAAAACACAGGTAGTTGATTGTGTAGCTCTCCCTTTGTGAGCAAAGAATGTTCCATCGTTAGCCCACATTTTTTGCCTTTCTCAAGGATGTCAGTCTGTGGAAAGAGAGAAATGGGTTTCTGTATTGACATGCCCTGCTTGGATTATCAGGCAAGCTACATTTAGAAAAGGGACAATTATACAAGGTCTATTTCAGAGATGAAATCTTTTATTATTATTATTATTATTATTAAAAGAATGTGCTAGGGGCAATGTCATTCACACTGAACTGGCTAAGTCCTTGATCATGAAACATTCTCAGAAGGCTGGCAATCACTTCTGGGTAACCCCACTTACACAATAGCTTCAAAAACTGCCAATCATATTGGTATGAAATGCTTAAATAAGGTCAAGAAGCAACGTGGGAGCTCGCTGCCTTTATCCCAACTATTTTACTGACTCAGAATATGGAGAACTTGGATACTCTTTCTAGCTGCAGAAACACGTGGAGGAGTGGCTAGTTTGACCCGTGTGTATGACACAGCCCCAGTAAGGTTGTGGGTGTGACGAATTTCACATATGTCTGTGTTGCTTAAATGTTTCACATTTACTTGTTCCAAGGCTCCGGCTTGAGAAATAATTGCAAAAGTAACATGACATTTTGGAAGTGATAGTTCAAATCTCATTCTCAAGTGAGTGCCATGCCTGATCTTTCCCAAGCATACGCGCTTAGACTTACTGACAGCCTGTCTACAAGGAGACTAGCTCTGAGCACAGGTGTGCTACTTAGAAATGTGGCAGACATTATGAAAGCTCACAGTTGTACAGGGATGATAATTCATAGTTTTCTGGAGAGGTGCAATGTGCCTATATTTACTGACATTTTATTCCAGAAGGTTCCACTATGAGCCTCCAAGACTCCACTACTTTCCTCTATTTCTAACTTTGTTACCTTTTTTCTTTCTTTAGCAGATGTTGCCATTCTCAGCGTGAATCTAAGACTGACCTCAGATGACTGTGTAAAAAGAACTGATTTGTGGGAGGAAAATATGGCAAAACCCTGAAATTTGACGAGAGCTCTTTATCAAAATTAGCTATAAACTGTACCGTTTTTTGTCCCAGAATTTCTGGACATTGTAGAAAACTGGGAGTATGAAGACAGAATATTCAGTCAATTTAGCATGTCCTGGATTGACACATAACTGGTTCTGTGCAAAAATATTCTCAACCTCTGATCTCTTTCTGTGGGTCTCCACAATATGGTGCGTAGACTAAGTCAATGTTGATGGGGTTCAGGAAAGTCAGTGGAATCTTGCCACTTTGTATTTTGAAGTGATATTTAGCAGACATTGCCTAAATTTATAGAGAATGTGTTGAAAACAAAAAAAAAAAGAAAATATGGAGTTGATTACAAATCTGGGCAAATGCAAGTTACAGACAGATAGCACTAAGGTGTTTCTCTCTGGTCATTTGGAATATCGCGGATGGTAGCCCTAGTCTCCAGCTGGTACTCCTGGACAATAATCATTCTAGCAGTTCTGTGGACCAGAAGAGAGTTTCTGATAAAGGTAAATCAACCAGATTTTAAAAAGGCCACATCTGGAAACTAGTCAGAGGGGTTTAGGAGACTATTCTTGCCACCTGTATCAGTCAGGGTTCTCTTGAGTAGCAGAACTGATAGAATGAATGAAAACACACACACACACACACAAAGGGGATTCATTTGAATGGCTTACAGGCTGTGGACTGGTGAATCCGACAATGATTGACTATGAACAGAAGGTTCAAGAATCCAGCAGCTTTTCAGTTCATGCTCCTGAATGTCTCAGCTGGGCTTCAATATACACCAGCACCCTAAAGAAGTGGGAGCTAAAGACAGGGAAAGAACGGACTTGCCAGCAGGGTGAGCACAAGCAGGCAAAGAGCCAGCTTCCTTCTTCATGTTCGTATATAGGCTCTCGGCAAAAGGCATGACCCAGAGTAGATCTGGATTAAAGATCCGAATTAAAGGTGTGTTTTTCCACCTTAAAGATCCAGATTAGAAGTGGATCTTAATCCCTCTCAGGTGTGTCCCACTTTTGGGTTTTAGTTAATTCCAGATGTAGTCAAGAATAGCCGTCACACCACCTTGTGTCCCAAGTCTGTGACAGCTGAGGCAGATAGAACCTGAAGAACATGGGGTGAGCAGAGGCTAAGGTGGCAGAGAATGAAGCTAAATGACAGTGTCCATGTCAGGAAATCTCATCCTGATACCATTGGCAAGGCCTTTTGAGGTTTCCACCTGCATCTGAGAGTGGAGTTAGTATGCAGCTCTTCCCAGTTCTCGTCCTGCAGCTTCTCTGCCCTGGTTGTAAGTTCTCTGTAGCTTCAATCAGGAAGGCAAGCATACTCCAGGAGGAAGAATTAGTATAGCACTTTACTGGAACGGTGCTTACAGCTTTCAAACCGCTCTCACATCCAACATGGAATGGCTGTCATCTCTCTGGTCAACACCTAAGTAAAGCCTTAGTCTGATATTAAATAATGACAAAGTTTGTTGAGTTTAAGGTGAACAGAGAAGCTTGTCATTTCACTCAGGGTCAAAATGATCCAACATCCCTCATCATTCTAAAGAAGAGAAAACTGAGTCTGGGAAGGACCAGCTGCCTTTCTGGAGTCCGGGCTGCTTGATGACGGCACTGAAATCAGAACACTGTTGTTTTGCCCTTTACAGGGGAGGAAGAAGATGGGTGAACATTCTAGAAAAGATACAAGAATCAGAAGCTACAATAGTTCCTGGGAAATTGAGAGTGAACGTGTATTCTAATTCTCAAAAGTTAACTATAAGATTCCCAAAGCCAGAAAACATGACATTTTCCTGCCCCGTGTGCCGCTCTAACTATAACGTGGATATTTAGAAGGAGCCTCTCTGCCTACTTCAGCCTACCCAGAAGTAGAGCTACATATAGTGGCTACAGTGTCAGAAGACCTAGGGCTATAACGAGGCCCCTACTCTGCCAACAAACTGTGTGAACTTAGATAACTTAAGCTTCCAAGATGGGTGAAAATAAGAATATGAACAGATTCTACATCACAGAAGGTCCATGGTTCTAACAATCTAGAAAGCAACAGAGAGATCCAAATATAATGTTCATAGGCATTTTGCTTCTCCATAAGTAGAGTCCTTAGAGAGTGTGTTTAATGCTTGATTCTCAAGTTAGGCTTCCAGGTGGCTTATCAGACTTAACATTACCATTTCCATAAAAAGCCAGCAAAACGTTGTTACTTCTACCTAGGAAGAGGGTAGAATTTTAAAAATTTATAATAAATACCAAAATAATAATCAATTTATACCACTAGAAGTGAAATTTATTTTTTGCTCTAATGAAAACGACAATTTCCTTGAGTTATTAGCGTGTAATGCATGTGGAACACATATAAAGAACAGATGAATCTCTTTGGCATGTCTGCACAATGATATTTGGAGAGGCTGTAACATTCCCAGAATAATGATTTTTATTTTCACGCTTTTTGAGAAGATGAACTTAAGGTGGAAGGAAGAACAAGAGGGAGGCTAATCTGAAGATGACATCTTTTAAAATGCACGACTCACATCTGCTTTTGCTAAGGAAAGGTTTGGATGGAATACACCGCTGAAGAAATGTAGCTTCCCTTCGGAATTATCACCTGAAGACGGTCCTAATCAGACACTAATGCCTATGTGCGTTGGAAAGAGATTTGAGACCTAGTAGGGAGAGACTTCTCCTTGCTTTTATATTGTATTTATATTACCAGAGAGAAGCAGTGTGTGCACTGGTTAGAATCACGAAGCACAAATATAGAGTATTCATTATATACCTCTTGGTACCTGAGTGGCCTTCAGCAAAGTAGTTAATCTTTATTTCTAAAACAGAGTTATAATAGAAATTTAGAAAGCTGTAAAGATTAAATGAGCTATATTCATGCATGTCTCAGAGGAATGCCTATAAAGTGTTACTGAGTACCTCTGTGTGGCACACACACACTCACACTCACACACACAAACCCCTCTGCCACCACCATTTGTGGACAACTGGATTCAAGGGAATTAATATATTCTGTGCCTTTCAATATTTTATAAAGAGGGGTTATTTTTTAAATAGTGCCAACTTTCTATATACCTTAGTAGTTCCACAGATTTGTGAAATACTCTCAATTTTGACTCTAGGTAAAGAGAAACGGAAAGGGGAACCATTCATGGTACAGCACACTACAGAAGAATGTTCTTCTTGATTCATTTTCCCCCAAAGCTTCTGCCTTTTCCCTCCCCTCATGACTTGAATCAAACAACTATTATTGGAAACAAACTTTTAGGGTTTTTTTTTGTATCTCACTGGAAATCATGAGGGGTGGTGATGACATGATTATAATGAATGCCAATTGAGGATCTTGTTTCCTGAATTAATTTTTTTTATTTGAACAAACATCATTTTTTGGTCTCAGCAACTATATACTCAGCATCCCATGATTTATTTCTCTATCCAAGCCTAGGAAACAAAGTCCATTTGCAAATGTTCTGGTCTTGACTGAGCAATGCCTACCATTTTCTTTTGTGTGTAACAGGAAATAGCGGGCTCATGGATGGAAATGACCCATGTGAAGCTATAAACTCTAGATCACAGTGGAAAAATTGTTTTCAGATAATGATCTTAATTTTACACTTGATGGATAAAAAAATTACATCTTTCCAAACTCTGTATTTTTCTTTGAATTGTGGCATTTTCTGTAGCTCTTGATCAAAGTCATCACATCACTTTCATCATGTAATACCTAAAGCCACAAAACCTGCTTATACTAGTCCATGCAGTCCTGGATCAATGGTATTAACAACACCACAGATGGTTGTATAAATTGAGATTAGTATTAGTTGCAGAAAAAAATCCAAATAACAACGGCTTAAATAAGATGCATGTCTCTTATTTCTGTATCACAAAAAATAATATTCTAAAGGTAAGTAGTCAAGAACTAATACTGTGGTTTCACCGAATCCTAAGAAACACAGGATCCTCCCAAGTCTCTGTTTCAATATCCTTAGCTTCAGCCTTTGTCCCTAAAATACCAAGAATCCTCCAAATCACATTAGAGGACCAGGCAACCAAAGGGGTGTACCAGGCTTTCTTTTGAACCACCAACCAGTTCCCAAAAAAAGACATGGAATCTTATTAGTTATGAATGCTCGGCCTTATCTTATGCTTGTTTAACTAGCTCTTATCACTTAATTTAACCTGTTTCTTTCACCTACATTTTGCCTCTGGGCTTTTTATCTTTCTTTCATTCTGTATGTCCAACTTTTCATGCTTCCTCTGTGTCTGACTGACTGCTGGTAACTGCCTGACTTGCCCCAGGCATCTCCCTATTTTTCTCCCTCATTCTCTTCTCTTCTTGTTCTCCCTCAAGCTTAGATTCCTCTTCCTACTCACTTTCTCTGCCCACTAGCCCCACCTGTCCCTCTACTATCTAGCTATTGGTCATTCTGCTTTTTATTAGACCAGCAGGTGCTTATGCAGGCAAGGTGAAACAAATGTAGCAATCTTTACATAGTTAAGCAAATGTTGCATAGACACTTGTAACAGGTCTTTGTTCAGTTAAATGCAGCATAAACAAATGCAGCACATCTTTACATAGTTAAAGTGATATTCCACAGCACAAACAAATGCAACACATCTCTACGTAGTTAAAGCAATATTCCACAACAAACGAGAATCCTCCTTTTAAAGCATTTCATCCTGAAAATTCTAAATTACATTTTCATCTCATTGACAGTTAACAACACAGTTAAAACTGGCTGCAGGAAAAATTATGTTTTGAAAAGTAAAATAAAACAAGTTTATTTAGATGACACCCAGCTAAAGATTTGGTCTCAGTGAGCAGAGCTGAAACAGAGGTTGACTAGGAGTTTCTGTCTAGAATCTGTGGTAGGGTCTAAGACTAAAGAATCTGTGAAATAATGTCTCACCTTTGAGAAAATTCCATTTGTGCTTTTTGTCATTTCTCTCCATCATGAGTGTAATACACATAGTATCTTCTCAGAAAATCCACGTAGTCACAGTGCAGGATTTTCAGACTGACCACAGAGTACAGGACATGAGAACTGAGTCAGGAAGTGTTCTCATCTGTCTCAAACTGCTCATCCTCTGATGCGTTGACAGTTATGTCATGACATTGTAGGCATCCTGCACATACAGATGCTTGCTGGTTTCTCATAAATACACAAGATGACAAGAGAAAGCACATCCAGGCTGAATACCACTTACCTGAAATGCCTAAGGTCAGAGGTGTTACAGGCTTTCTTTGGACTTTGGGATATGGGGTATACATAGAGTTGCCAGAAGCATATGACATTCAGTAATTTCTTTAGACTTTAGAGTATTGGCATATATAATGTATAATTAGAATATGCGTATCATGGAGGGGACCAAGTCTAAACAAAGAGTTTATTGTATTTCACACATGCACATGCATACTAACCACATAGCCTGAAGCTAATGTCCTTTTATTTTTAATATTTTAATGATGTGGAACTTTTCACAGATAGCATCATGTTGACTCTCAAAATTTTAGGATTTCAGAGCATTTCATATTTTACTTTTGAAATGAGAAATACATCATACTTAGAAGAATCCATCTGTGAAAGGCAATGGTGAGGGATATAGTGACAGAATGAGTCAGCTGGGTGCTGAAGAGCCACGCAGCAGGATTTTAGATGTTGCTAGGAGTCACAAGCAAGGCTTATAGCACAAAATACCAAGGGTCCCAGTGAAAGACTATGTGGAGGATTCCCATTGGCTGAGGGGTTGATGCCTTCTCTCCTCAGAAAGTTTGTTTCAGACCTCTTAGAACTTATATAATAACGGATACAACTCCCCACCAGACATCATATGCCACCAAGTACAAGTTCCAGTACCAGGAATGAGTTGCATCTTTTTGATTCTTTTTTTTTAGTCTTTTTGAATACCAGAAACAGGTTGCATCTATAGGAATCCCATAGAAGCCACTAATACCATGCCCTATTGCCAATGGTATTGGTTACCATCCACAGCCTGATACTAAGACCTTATCACTAATATCATCACACACTTATATTATGAAGAAATCGAGCTAGTGTTCAACTAGAAGCTTCACTCTTCTGACTAGCATCCATAGTGCTGGAAGGTATTATGCTCATTACCAGAGGAGAAAAGTAATTGTCAGTCTCCAACAGCTCCAAACTCTGTGAGCTCTGACAGTGACCTGTCAGCAAGATATATTGGTGCAGTAGTGGCCCAAACATTATGGGAGTGACTGATAATTTTTAAAAATTGGGCTTAAGGTCCACACCATGAAATAAAACCCACACTTGACACTGACTACTAAAGTTGCTAAGAAGCTGAGATTAGCTAGGTCATGGGCCCTAGGGGGAAACTAACTGTCTTTTCTTCTAAAGGAACACAACAGAGTGACTCTCACTGACACACTGCTACACCTGTAGATCAGTGCATCACTCAGCTCTTATCTGAGAGGCTTCTTATTTCAACTGATGATAATTAATGCAGAGACCCACAAAAGGACAGTGTGTAGAAAGTGAGAGACCCAGAAGCACACAGCTATAAACGGGATGTCTTTATCACGCCCTCTCCCTCAAGGCTTGGGAATCTATGCATACAAGAAGGTGGCAAGATTGTAAGAGCCAGAGGTGATGGATGGCTCCAAGGAAACAGTGTCCTCCAGACAGAACAGGGCTGATAGACATAGGAACTCACGGCATGCATGCGGCCTACAAAACACCATGCCAGACAAAATCGCAGCACGGGAAAGTGGAACTAGCCAGAAAGTCCCACCCCTAAACCAGAAGCTATTTGCAATAGAAACCTGCTGGGAAGGGGAAGGTCAGATCTCTCCAATGGAGTGTCACTGGATATGTCAACCACACTCCAGGGCAGGTATCATGCTCAGGAATAGATGGCCAACACAAAGCAAATTTCATGGGCTTGTTTTTGTGTGTGTTTTTGTTGTTGTTTGGTTTGGTTTGGTGTTTGTGTTGCTTTGCTTTGAGAGAGAAATAGCATGAAGTTGGGCAAATATGGAGGAGGGGGTAGCTGGGAGGAGTTGAGAGGTGTAAGAATATGACCAAAATATACTGTATAAAAATTTTTTAAAAAATTAAAATGTGCAATTAATTTACCTGTTACTCTACAATTAGTTAAGCAAGTATCAGTCAAATCTGTCATTTCCTAAAAGCTAACTTGTGAAATTTTACATGGAAGCTCGAACAGAAGCCCAGCTACCCACCCACAGGCAGATCACAGAGAGGACGCTTCTCTTGGGGTCTTTTGTTCTCCGCTCCAGCCATAAGAGAATCCACATCACACAGAGCTGACTGGTCTGATGGCCCTGGGTGACCTAAATATATTCAGGGATTCCTGTGAAAAATGCAACCCTGTTGACTCTACGGCTTTATTTAGTTTAGGGACGGCTCCATCTCTCAGGCTGACCTGAGGCAACCCTTCCAGCTGCAGCCTTGAGAAAATCCTCCAAGCCCTCTTAGTGAGGACAGAATAGGAATCCTGAAAAAAAAATCACAAAAGTTTTCCTTGTCTTGGTTCCAAAAGTGCCCCCAGATGGTTGAGTAGATGCCGAATAAGGAAAGCAAGTATGTAGAGCTTTCCCTCAGGCCTGATTCACCCCAAGACTCAATGCTGTAGCTCTTCTCCTGGGGTCTGAAGGAACCTGTGGGAGTGTCTCTGAATTCAACTGCCTCCCCCTTTATAAAGATCATAACCCTTCTTGACAGCTTCTGGTTCCATCCTTGTTCCCATTCTAACAACTAGTCCAGGTACAATAAATGTGACTACCATGCTTCTTCTGCTTCTTTCATGTAGTTGGTTGAAGGTAATACCTTCAAATCCTTTTGTTTCCCCTTGAGAATGTCATGGTGTGGTATTTGGAACACTGACAGGGAGCCCTCACTAAGCCTGAGTAGAGAGAGGGTTGGGGTGTTCTTAGATATATTTGTGAAGGTCTCTTCTTCTGGCCCACTACTTGGTAAAAAGCCACAGAAATCCATAAGTGGGGGGGGCAAGCACAGGTTTTCGATAGTTTAAAGATATTTGATTTAACCTTCAGAAACTAAGGAGCAATGGGGAAGCAGTGCACACTAATCTCTGTGTGCTTTCTTGCATGGTGGGGGATGCACTATCTGCATGGTATGGCTCGTGGGGGCTCCCTGCTCCAGAGCGGTTGCTTCTCATTGCTTCTTTCCATTTCCCGTTTTCCCAGTCTGATGCATCGCTGTGGATAAGAACAGCGGTCATTTATTGAATGGACTGCTGTATATTGATGTAACATGAGGGTCCTGCTTGTTGGGGTTTCTGTCCTGCCCAGTACCCCACAGCTGGCAAG
>JAQHUG010000354.1:921332-989436 GCA_028555095.1 Dicrostonyx torquatus
CTGGCTTGGAAATGCTGTACAACCCCTTTGGTCTTTCACTTCTTTGTCGGAAAGCCAGGGTAAATAATGAAAAATCCCTATTGTGAGGGTTGTAGTAAGAACAAAAGCAAATGATGTGCAAACTGTCACTAGCAAAACACATTTAATTGTGGTTCTAGGGGTGAGGAGTGAGAATCAGGACTAGGGATGAGCATGTCCAGAGCCAACACAAGAACTCCTTCCAGGTCCCAGGACTGCTTCAGAGGAGATGGAAACAGGGCTGTGGAGGGTCTCTCTACAACATTTAGATTCTGGAATGCTGCTGGCCCCTTTCCCTTCCTTCTGTTACAATTTAGATTCTGATTACTAATTTCCATTCACACTCCTGGGTCTGCAATCTCATTGGTTTATAGGTCGAGGCATTAGTCTTATAAAAACCGCCTTCTCTTTAACTGTTTTTTTTTTTTTTTATCCCAAAACGACACTCAGAAGCACCTCCGTGTCTCCCTTTCTGTCAGCAGCAGCTTTCCTTTATCAGGGCAAGTGCACAGACATTGACCAGTGTGTAAACTCCCAGGCCAATTACACACGGCTTTCAACAAAGCCCACCTGGAATTTAGTCTAGAGAGAAGGTCTCCAGTGAAGCAATGGTACTTGTTTCTGGGGTTCAAAGCTCTCCTAAGCAGCCTGTTGAGCCTTCCACTTTTTGTTTCTTTCTGCTGTCTGACTCTTGCTCGGTCTTTGATGCTTTCTTCTACCAGGAAGGCCACAGTCTGCTCCGTACTTACTCGAGTCTTGCTGTAACACTACTATCCATAGGGTATCATTTCCTGAGGTCTTCACAGACCCAAAATCCTATCTGGACCCTGTCTCTGACTCACCTTGACACTCTACTCATCCTAAAAGCTTCTCCTAGAATTCCCCAACACCTAACTCTGTTGGTTTTACTATAGCTTTTAACAAATTACAATGAATTTTTAACCAGCTAGGCCCATTGGTCACACATGAAGAGCCAAAAGAATCCCTCTGATCTTGATAGATGTGAGTGATTTGTGAATGTTGGGAAATGTTTGGCCTCGCTAATACATAATGCAAGTAGAGGCAACAAGGCAGGAATTCTCACCTTCAAAGTTGGCAGTAATGACATCCCACACAGGCCAAGTGTCCTGGAAGTAGATCTTGATACTTGGTCTGCTGATATCAATGTAACGTGGTAAGAAAGTTTGGGACAGCAGTTTAACAGTATATAAAAGAAAACTCAACAGAAAGCTAAAGCTTTTGGGGTACTGAGCTATACCAGGGAATCTTCTGGGTATCTAGTTTTCTGTTGTGGGCTATTCCAAGGACATTCGGTATTTCCTGCCTCTACTTTTAGTTATTCCTTCTCTTTTCAGATATCTGTAGATTCACACATAATTGTAAAAAAGGGCAGAGATTTCATTTACCTTTATCCAGTTTTCTGAGTGACATCTGGTCTGTGGTACAGCATGCCTGTCAGACAAACAAGCTTCCAGCTATACTTTTCCCTTCCCTGTGGACACCCCCTGACCAGTTCTTTATTCATTAATTTTTTCATTTCTGAAAAAATATATACACGTATTACACTGTACATAATCATTTGAGATTGACCTTTTCCCTACCAAGCGTAATTCTCTGGAGATTTATCCAAGTTGTTGGCTGTAGCAATAATCCATTCCTTCTTATCGTCACCAGGTAGGAGTACAAATCCATAGATTTGACCGTTATAAATGTTTAATGTAATGTATCCATCTGGTACCGGCTTTTTAAAATTTTTTTCCCTATAATCAGTATTCGTTTTGTTTCATTTTCTTGCTTTGTTGCCCTGGCTAAAACTTTCCACATTATGCTGAATAAGAATGGAAAAAAAAACCAAATTCTTACCTTGTCCCTAATCATAAGAAAAATGATTCAGTTTTTTACCATTAAACTTAATGTTAGCTACAATATTCTCATATTTTTAAAGAATAATCTTCAGTAATGAGCTTTAACTGCTCAAATGACTTTTCTGCATTTGTTTGTGATGATTCATTTATTGCTGTGATAAGAGTTGATGTCATGTATCATACTAAAGACCAGTATAGCAGAGATGTGTATATTGACTATTTCCAAATTTCCCTCTGACTTCTAAGAATCAGATTATCTTTGTCTTTGAAGTACTCTAGGATTTTCTGTACTAATTGATGTGGTCATGTAATGCACTTTCTGTCCCAAACTGAGTAATTTCTCCTGCCACTCCCCCCACCTCATCTCCACGATAATGCACACTTTCATCTTTATTTAAAGCGCCTTTACCTTCTTCTTCACATGAGAACAGCAGTCTGCTTTCCTCTCCTGCTTCTCTCCGCAGCACCCCTGATCTCATATTCATAGTTCACATTTTCTTTCTCCAACAGCAGCTACTGCGGACAGATGAACTCCTGAGCTTCTTGCTGTACACGGTTGGCTCCGCCGTGCTGGCTTCGGTCCCTTCTCCAAACACCCCAGCAAGTTCAGCGCTGCTTGTTCCTTCCCCACCTCCTGCCTCATCGGGTGCTCTCAGAGCCTCTGCCCCTTTTACTGTGCCAGGCTAGCACTCCTGGATCATAGGCCTGCTGGGCTCCAGGTGTGTCATGTCAGTTCTTAAGGTTACCAGCTTCACCGCTGCTCTGCGGCCCTGGCTGGACTTTGAATGGAATTCCCCTGCCTGCAGTGACCAAAATTAGTACTGACTCCCAAGGAGATGGCTTAATCGGAATAATCAAAATTTTCTGAGCTTTTTCTTCTCTTGAAAACTTGCTTTGAGAGTGGACCGTTCTCCCTTCACAGAGTTTCCCAAAGTTCTGTTCTTTTTCTCCTGTCAAATGGACACCTGCTGATATGACATTTTCCTCAGATTTTATTTTAGGAATAATATGGCACCATGTGAGCCCCGACTCACCAACTTCTTCATAGTGAAAATCAGACTTTCCAAGTCACACCATTGAGGGTCCTCATCTTGACACGCACCTGGGAGTCTTCCTACCTACCCCTGGTAGATCAAAACACCTGTGGAAACTGCCTCTGCTTGTGGCTTTCTGTCTCGGTTCCTGTGCACACTTATAGGACAAGCCAGCCACAGCTAAATCTCAATTCTCTGCATGTCCTTCTTTCCTCATCTCCCAAACATTCCACTTCAGTTCACAAACAAGACAGCCCATTCAAAGTCTTCTGAGGCTTCTCTCATCCACACAGATTCTAACTTTCCTAACTTCCCTGTAGTTCATCTCTGACCCCCCACTCTCCTGACATTTGCCACAGATTGTCCGCCCCACACCTGTCCTCAATTGTCCCATTTCCTCTTGGTGGTTCCTTTTCTTTAGAGATTGACATGTGCACATGCACACACACACATGCATGCACTTACATATACACTTGCACAATTCATACACACACATGCAAGCACTCATGCACATACATGCACACGCTCATGCACACATTCATATACACACATGCACAGACACTCATGTATACATGAACACACACTCATGCACACACACACGCATGCACTCATGCACACCTTCACAACAGAGGCGCACACACATGTACACACACACACCTTACAGGAGCTGTGCCTTTCATTATCAGAGCATCTCTTCACAATACACAAGATAGGCAAGGGTCTCTTCATGCAGCAAATAAAAAGGCTCAGCCGTAGGATGGTAACGGTGCAGCTGCTTAAGAGCAGGAATGGTGTCACGTGAAGAAAGAGGAGAACCCTCTCTCATTGCTAATCACTCTTGTGCTCTCGTTATAACTCCTGTCTTACCAGATATGGTCTGTTTGACCCCAGCTGTGGCCCAGTTGTCACTGGGAAGCTTTTCAACATCTATCGTCATGTGAACAGAGACAGAACCAGGGTTAAGTCTCAGAATGGTTTGAAGAAATTTAGAGAGATGAAAACACCAGAGCTCGGCCCTGATTAAGAATGAGGAAGACTTCCCTTCTTCTGAGACTGAAGTTAGCCACAAAAGTGCTTTAAAGCTTTTCCAAGCAAGCCTTATATACAGCCACAGTGGAAAGTTGCTGGATGAAAACCATTCTTAGGGTCTTGCTTGCCCCCATATTACTTAAATTTGTACAACAAACAAAGCTCTTGACTCACTTTGAGTACCTTGAACTTGTCAAAGCTGTATAATGGTTTCCTGATTTTGACCTTTAACACTAGGACAAGTTTACAAAGGAAAGTAAGATGTAAGCTGTGTTAGACCATCCACTATCATGGAGCCAGCTCACTAAGGCTGGAGCCCCAGATAGCACATTGTCAGGGACAGAGTCAGCTGTGAGATCTGGTCACAGCTTTGCCATCACTCCTAGCATTCTGGGATTAAAAACCTCATTCAGGAAGCAGCTGTGGTATGTAGCCAAGCAAGATCATTCACATCAGCCCCATCCCCCTAAAAGCAGTTGTTTTTTTTAAAACCCACTATTAGTTCTTTTTCAACATATTAATCAGGCCATAGAAGTGCATCTATGTGTTCCTTGTAAGAGGTCTTGGCCAGAGATGGCTCTTTTGTCTCTGATTGCCACATGGCTCTGGGAAGGAAACCATGTGGGCTAGGAAGGGAAGAAGGGGGCAGCTGTCCAGGTAGCCAGGCCAGCTGACTCAGGCCTGGGATCAGCCTGTTGACAGATGTCTCCAGCAGATGGTGTGCAAATCTTGTCGATGTACCCTCAAAACATGGAATCCAAAGGAGAAATCCAAAGTATTTCTGTGCTAGGCTCCTGTCCAAATACAAATGCATGATGTCAGGCTGCTGAAAGCCAGGCTTCTAGAAAAGGGTCTTCATCAGGCCTGTGTAAAATCGCTGCTTGATTTCTTTCACTTTCCACTTCTGCTCTGAAATCTCTCCACTAACCATTATGATTTATGAAAGAATTTTGACTACATTAAAATGCACATACCCTCATGAAAACCATGGGAACAACTTTAGTCATTTTATTTTTTCTTTGAGAATTCCATACCTGCACACAATGCACTTTGACTATATATGGCTCCACTCCATACTTCCACCTCCTCTTGGACTCCCATGACTCCCTACCACCTTCATGTCCTGTTATTTATTTATTTTTTCTTTTAGCTTATGACTTACCGAGTCCAGTTGGTGCTGCCTATGTGAGCATGGATGTTGAACCATGCACTGGAGCATGGGCACCTTATAAGAGGCCACACCATACAAGAAGAATGACTCTCCCTCTCTTAGCAGCCACCAACTGCCAATAGCTCCTCAGTCAGGACTGTGGCCTCCTGGAGTTGTCCTCCATCCAAGCTGGGATGCAGACTGTCTTGATCTTGAGTGTGGCCCCCTGCAACCATCCTCCATCCAGGCTGGGATGCAGACTGTCTTGATCTTGAGTGTGGCCCCCTGCAACCATCTTCCATCCAGGCTGGGATGCACACTGTCTTGATCTTGAGTGTGGCCTCCTGCAACCATCCTCCATCCAGGCTGGGATGCAGACTGTCTTGATCTTGAGTGTGATCCCCTGCAACCATCCTCCATCCAGGCTGGGATGCAGGCTAGAATCCAGGCTGTCTTGACATTGTGCAGGGGCCACCATTGTTGTGAACTCATGGCAGCAGCCCCTCTTACGTCTAAAGAACACTCTTTCCTGGCAGTCTAACTCAAACTCTGGCTCTTGAACTCTTTCTACCCTTCTTCCACTGTTTGCTGAGTCTCGGGAGTGGGTTGGGTGCCATAGATGCCCCATTCATGGCTGTGCACTCCACAGTCTCTCATTTTCTGTGCTTTCAGTTTCCCGATTAAGTGAAAACTGCTGCAGACTTTTCTGAGAGCATATTTACATACAAGTGAAATATTGTGACTGATTTTAATTTGTCAACTGGACTGGGTTATAGGGTGCTTAGATAGCTGATTAAATGCCATCTATGTGCCTTTCTAGAAGACAATTGAGTTGGTGAACAGAGTAAAGTAAGTTGCCCTCCCCCATACAAGTAGTTTCCTAGCCATTGAGAGTCCAAATATAACACAGAAAAGCAAAGGAAGCAGCATTTGCCTTTCCTGAATTTGCAACTTCTGGAACTAGAAGATTAAGTTGGATGTGATGTCATATGCTTATACTTCCACCTTTGAGGAGGCTGAGGCAGGAGAATTACCATGAGTTCATGACCAGTTTAGATTAGCAAACAAACAAACAAAAATAAGCATTTTGACCTTGGCATTTCCGATACTCAGGAGTTTATATCAGAACTCGGATCTGTACCATTGGCGCTCAGGCTCTCCAGCTATAGAATTAGGATCTATACCATCAGCCCTCAGGCTCTCTGGCTACATTCTAGGCCTCTGCGTTGAAGATGAAAGGCAAGAACTTCTCAGTGAGGGTGTTTCATGAGCCTATACCTTACAGCATATATCTTTAAAACTAGATATATATGTACCTTTTGTTTCTCTGGAGACAATTTCCAGTGTTTTCTATTTATTAATATGGGAAATGAGAAAGATGATAAAGTTAGAAGAAGTTTTTAATAGCAGAGTTAGGTTCCCACAATGGCCCCCTGGAGAAGATAAAATAGCTCTGCCATGTTAGCGAAGACGCTTCACTGCACAGTGTATCCCTCGGCTGACACACTGCTGCTGATGTCCTGGGGTTGTGGAGGGGCCATATGTGCCATGACATCTGTGACTATGTCCTAAGGTTCAATGAGCAAGTGGCTATTTTCCACACTCTTCCCGGAGGCTGCTGCCACCGCACTTTTTAAAACTGTCTTTCTGAGCTACTCTTCCTCCTCGAGAACATGCATGCAATACCCCCTCACTATCACATTTGACAACGCAGATCCCAGCTGCCAGGGACAAATGAGAGCTCCAGTTACCCCTGCCCTAGAAAGCTGTGCCCCTGAGCTCCTCGGGAACGACTTACAGAGACTAGTCTTGCAATTGCGAGGCACAAGCCAGAGACTGACAGCCCGGAGGAAGCCTGAGGAGCCTGTGGACCAGCTTCTCTCCCAGACACCAGCAACTTTTCCATAAAACTCAGAGAAGGAGACAATAGGGAGGAGTTTGGAGCCTTCAAGAAAAGAAGTGATCATCTCACCTTGTAAGGGGTCATGAGGACACTTGTCTGGGGCTTGCCCAAGGCACAAGGTGAAGAGCATGACAAGGCACTATCGCAGGTGCTTGGGGCACGAGTGCTCATCTTTCCCCTCCATTTGGCTATACCATAGAGCACCCTATTAGCTGTGGCCAACAATTCCTTTCAGAATGCAGCCATCATTTTAAAAAAGAAATCTGGGGTGGTCTCAGACAAGGGCTCGTATAAGAGGTTGGAAAGGATGCAGAAAGTCCCAGAAAACAGGTACAGAGAGACTGGTTAAAGGATCTGAGGCTTTTCATCCCTAGGTGGGGAGCAAGAGGAACAAGATGGGAAAGGTCATGACATGCCAGGGATATAAGGCTGACCATGCTCAGCTAGGACCAATGTGTTAAAAGTAATTAATAGGCACCTTGGGCTCAGAGAGACCCCAACTAATTATTAAAGCTTCTCAACTTGAAAACCTCAGCAAATTAACACATTCTTCAAATTCTCTTTCTGCAAGGCTTTCACACAGCCACGTGGGTCTGAGTGGAACAGTTAAGCACAGGCATCTCTTGTCTAGAGCTGTTCATCACTTGCTCCCTGGGTACAGCTACGTTTTCTTCCAGTCATTTATTATAGCTCTAGTACAGTCCAGAGGGCTGGATGATGATCACGTCCCTGGGAGGGAGGAGGACAAAGCCAACGAGAGAAGTGAGACTGCATTAGTTAGGTTCCAATCTTTAGTCCTGAAACCTCAGCACTCCTGAAACCTCAGCACTCCTAAGTCAGAGCAGAGAGCAGCTCATGAATCTGGGCCAGAAAAGAGGGCTGGCTTTTCCTTTTAACATTTGTTCATTAAGCTGATCCCAGAACAATACATCTACATTCGAAATGTACCTCACTGCGGTGTGCCACCCCCATTCCAAGTGGTTTATTGGCCCATCCAGGTTGCCGTAGTTAAGAATTAATAAGTACTCTGGGTGTCATTTTCCTTTCTCCCTCAAGAAAGCGCTGGTGCTAGCTAGCCTCCCTTGAGATCTTTTCCCCCTCACACTGCCATAGTGAGTGGACAGTAACTGATGGTGGGGGTGGATTCAAGCATCATGACTAGCTAGTAAGTATTTCTGGCCAAGAATGAATTCATCCAAGCAATAGTCTAGGTATGGTGGTGCACGCCATTATTCTCAACACCCAAGAGGCATGGGTAGGCAAATCTCTGCTTGAGGCCAGTCTGGTCTACATAACAAGCTCTAGGCCGGTCACTGCAAGATACCGAGACAGCAAGATTCTGTCTGAAAAATAAAACAACACAAGATAAGTAAACAGCACAGAGATTAGATTGTTGTATCACCAAAGGTTTTCAAATTATGTTGCTCTCGTGATTTTACATGTGTCCATAATGCTTGTACAGTGTGCATGTGAGGGCACAGGGAATGGCACCCATGTGTCATGTCATGAATGCGGATGTCAGGAAACAACTTCAGGTGTCAGTCCTCATCTTCCGCCTTGGCCGAGGAAGTTCCTTTGTTCACAGCTGTGTATGCCAGGCTCTGGGCAATATAAATAATCAATGAAACAAAAAGTTGGTTCTTTGGGGAAAGCAGCAAGATAGACAAACCTTTGCTAACTAAACTAAACTAACTAAAAGACAGAAACAGAATATCCAAATTATCAAAATCAGAAGCAAAAAGGGGGACATACAACAGACACAGAGAAAAATCTAAAGAATCAATAGGTCATCTTTTAAAAACCTAAACTTTACAAGATTGGATAATATAAAAGAAATGGATAATTTTCTTGACAAATACTGCTTACCAAAGTTAAATCAAGACAAGATAAACAATTTAAATAGATCAATAATCCCTAAGGAAATAGGAGCAGTTATTAAAAGTCTACCAACCAGAAAGAGCCCAGGGCCAGACAGTTTTAAAGCAAAATTCTACCAGACTTTCAAAGAAGAGCTAATAGCAATACTCCTCAAATTATTTCACAAAATGGAAACAGAAGAAACACTGCCAAATTTATTTTATGAGACCACAGTCACCCTGACACCCAAACCACACAAAAAGAAAGAGAATTACAGATCAATTTCTCTCAAGAACATAGGTGCAAAAATGCTCAATAAAATACTTGCAAACTGAATCCAAGAGCACATCAAAAAGATCACCCACCACAATAAAGTAGGCTTCATCCCAGAGACTCAAGGATGATTCAACATATCAAAACCTGTCAATGTCATCCACCATATGAACAAGCTGAAAGAAAATAAAAGCACATGATCACTTCATTTGATGCTGAAAAATTCTTTGACAAAATCCAAAACCTCTTCATGATTAAAGTCTTGGAGAGATTATTGATAAAATGAACATATGTAAATATAATAAAGTCAATAGACACTTAAAGCAATTTCACTAAAAAGCAAGTACAAGACAAGACTGCCCACTCTCTTGATATCTATTCAACATAGTAAATGAAGTTCTAGCTGGAACAATAAGACAGTTTAAGGAGATTAAGGGTACAAATTGGAAAGGAACAAGTCAAAGTATCATTATTTGCAGATGTTATAATAGTATACATAAGCAACCCAAAAAATTCTACCAGGGAACTCCTACAGTTGATAAACACATTTCGTAAAGTGACTGGATATAAGATTAAGTTAAAAAATCAGTAGCTATCTTATATACAAATGACAAATAGATTGAGAAAGTAATCAGGCAAACAACACCCTTCACAATAGCCACAAATAATACAAAATATCTTGCAGCAACTCTAAGCAATTAGGTGAAAACCCTGTATGACAAGAACTTCAAGACTTAAAGAAAGACATTGAAGAAGATATCAGAAGATGGAAAATCTCATGAACTGGTATGATTAAAATGATAAAAAAAAAATAGCCATCTGTCGGGGACCATCGCCCCAACATAGAAACTGGTGCTTTTCCCTAAATGTGTTCTCGGAGGCGCGTGGAAGAAACAGACTTTCACACCATCATCGTTCAAAGGCAGCTCAAGACTTCTTCTGTCCTTTACAGCTTGACCTTGCATTTATTACCTCTCCCTTAAGCTATCCCTCCTCTGAATGCTCCCTCAACTCTTGAGGAATTCCCTATTCATATTCCTTTTCCAGGGCACCTCCTCACAGCCCACATCTGCATTCCTTTACCAGCCTTGGAGTCAGCAACTTCCCGGGCAATCTACATGTGAAGAAAAGGAAGGCTGGAGCTGAGCCTGTACCTATTGTCTTTCTAAGTCACTAGCTTTGCAGCTAGCAAGTTGTATTCAAGTCATGGTGTCACCAGGCTGGCGGATATCAGAGCCCACAGCCATCCTACCAAAATCAATCTACAGACTCAAAATAATCCTCGACAGAGTTTCAACACAATCCTTTAAAGACCTTGGAGGAACAACACACAACTTCATTTGGAAAAACCAAACAAAAACAAACAAACAAAAAAACCTAGGATAGCTAAAGTAATCCTGTACAAATAAAAACTCATTTGCAGGTTTCATAATCCCTCATTTCAAGCTCTACTACAGAACTATAGTGATAAAAATTGTGTGATATTGGCATAGAAATAGACAAGTTGATTAATGGAATTGAATCAAAGACCCAGACATAAATCTACACACTTATAGATACCTAATTCTTGATGAAGAAGCTGAAAAATACACAATGGAAAAAAGAAAGCATCAACAAAAGGTGCTGGTCTAACTGAATGTTAGGAGGTAGAAGACAGCAAATATATCCATATGTATCACCCTGCACAAAACTCAAGTCAAAGTGGACCAAAGACTTTAACATAAAACCAGATACATTGAACCTGATAGAAGAGAGAGTGTGGAGCAGCCTTGAATGCATTGACACAGAAGACAACTTCCTGAACAGAACACCTATCATGCAGGCACTAAGATTGATAATAAGGTACTTTAAGAAACTGAAAAGCTTCTGTAAGGCAAAGGACACTGTCAAAAGAACAAAATGACAGCTCATGAAATAGGAAAAGATTTTCACCAACTACACATCTGACAGAGTGTATCCAAAATACATAAAGAACTTGAGAAACTAGACATCAACAAACCAATAATCCAATTAAAAATAGCATATAGATCTAAACATAGAATTCTCAACAAAGGAATTTCAAATGACTGAGAAAGAAAGTTCAACATCTTTAGCCACCAGGAAAATGCATATCAAAATGATTTTGAGATACCATCTTACACCTGTCAGAATGGCTAAGATCAAAAACACAAGTGACAGCTCATGCAAGCAAGGATGTGAAGCAGGGGGAGCACTCCTCCACTGCTGGAAGAGTTGTAAACTTGTACAGCTTCTATAAAAAGCAATGTGGTGGTTCCTCAGAAAATTTGAAATTTACCTCAAGGTCCAATTATACCACTCTTGGATATATATCAAAAGGATGCTCCATCCTACCACGAGAGCATGTGTTCAAACATGGTCACTGCAACTTCAAAACAACATAGATATCCCTCAAGTAAAGAATAAATAAAGAAAATGTGGTCTATTTACACAATGGAGTATTGCTCAGCTGTTAAAAACAATGACATCATGAACTGCAGGCAAATTGACAGAACTAGAAATGATCATCCTGAGTAAAGTAACTCAGATCCAGAAAGAAAAACATGGTATGTACTCACTTGTAAGTGGTCATTAGCTGTTAAGTAAAGGATAATCATGCAAAAATCCACAGACCCAGAGAGACTACATAATAAGGAGGGCTCAAGGGGGTGTGGTGGTTTGAAAGAAAATGTCCCCACAGGGAGTGGCATTATTAGGAAGTGTGGCTTTGTTAGAGTAGGCATGGCCTTGTTGGAGGAAGTGTGTCCCTGTGTGGGCAGCTTTGAGGTCTCTTTGGCTCAAGCTTCCCTCAGTGTGAAAGTCAGTTAACTAATGTGGTATTCCCCTCTGTATGTTGTGAATACCACATTAGTTGACTACCATTTTACTGCCATTGGTTACTAAAGAATTTTCTTTGTGCCTATGTCAGTGTAGAATATAGCAAGGCAGGAATTCCAAGCAGAGATAGAGGAGAGAGTAGGTGGAGTGAAAGAGATGCCATGTAGTTGCCAAAGGAGACAGACACTGGAGAACTTTACCAGTACCCCCAAGCCTTGTGGTGATACATAGATTAGTAGACATGTATTAATTCAAGATGTAAGACTTAGCTAGAAATATGTATGAGTTAATTGGCCAAGCAGTGTTGTAATTAATATAGTTTCTTTGTAATAATTTCAGGTCTGGGTGGCCGGGAAATGAATGGGCAGCCTCTACCTACAGTCAACTTCCTGTTGCCTGCAAGATGTAGGACTCTCAGCTCCAGCACTATGTCTATCTATACACCCATATGTTCTCTTTCATGATCATGATGGATTGAACCTCTGCAACTCTAAGCAATCCACCTCGATTAAATGTTTTACTTTATAAGAGTTACCATGGTTGTGCTGTCTCTTTACAGCAATTAAAAACCCCAAGTAAGACACCCGGTGCAGTGAAAACTCCCTGGAATCTACAAGAGTGACCCTAGCAAACTTTTTTAGTAATGGATCATAAGGAGCCTGAAATGGCCAGCTTCTATAATTAGGCAATGCTCCTAGCAGTGGTCCTAGGACATCACCTCAGCCACAAAACCTTCCACCTACATTATATATTGCCTGCAAGTAATGGTGGTAAAGACCTTGTGGGAATGCCAGTCAATGGTCTAACTTGAGGCCCACACCTCAAGAGGGAGCCCATGCTTGACAGTGTTTGGCTCATAGGGACCCAGAATCAGAACTATCCAGAGACCCAGGATAGAAGCAGATACGACTGGAACAAAAAAAAGCCAATGAAATTATTCCTAATGATATTCTGCTATACTCATGAATTGATACCCAGTCCATAGTCATCAGAGAGGCATCATTCAACAACTTATGGGAGCAGATACAAAGACACAGAGACAAAGAGTAGGTGGAGCCAGGGGAACCCCAGAGAAGATGGTGGGGAGTAAGGATTGTAGGAGCCAGACAGAGTGGTCACAGACTCACAAGAACATATTCCACAGAATCAACTAAGCAGGGCTGATAGGGACTCACAGAGACTGAAGTGACAAACATAGACCCTGTATGGGTATGAGCTAGGTTTTCTGCATATATGCTTTGGTTGTGTAGATTGGTGTTTTGTGGGATTCCCACCAGTGGGATTGTAGTGCTATTTCTGACTCTTTTGCCTGCACTTGGGACCCTTTTCTTCCTACTGGTTTGCCTCATCCAGCATGCTAGGAGGGTTTGTGACCAGTATCCAGTATAATTGTAACTTGTTAGGCTATGTTTGGTGGATCTCCCTGGATGTCTGCTCTTCTTCTTTTTTTCTTTTTTTTTTTTTTTAAGGGAAAGGGGAGAGGAGTGAATCTGCATAAGAGAGGAGGTTAAGGGAGGGACTGGGAGAAGAGGAAAGGAAAACTGTGGTCATGATTTCATATATGACAGAAGAATAAAAGAGAAAAATTGAAATTTAAAGAAAAATATTGTAAGTTTTCATTTTAAATGAAAGTTATGATTCTAGTACAAGTATAAACAACAGAATCTAAAATTCATGGAATTGAATAAGGTACCATCATTTTGTTTTCAAAAACAAATACTTCTATAACTTTCAGAAATTTGATGTTTTTTTTTCTTTTTCACTTTGAGCTTTTTTTATTTCTACCAAAGAACTTTATCTTAATGTCATTTTTTATCAAAAATGTTTGATCTCCATTTTGCACTTGTCTACAATTAAAATGCACGTAAACTTTCAGTTTTATTTCCTGTGACCATAAATCTCTAAGCATAAAAAGAAATCTTTGAAAAGTGAATTATTTTTAGAAGCAGTGCACTACAGATAAAAACATGAATCCCTTACACTAGGTAAAAACACATGGGAAATCACATCCCAGTGAAATTATTAATGAGATGATAAACTTAGTTATTAATTCCTGCATCTATCAATGATTATTTTCTGCTCCTAGGAGATGGGATATTCACAGATTTCTTTTGTTTATATTGAAAATGCTTTGCTACAGCAACAAAATTCAATTCTTTGAACTTCTAATGCCATGTGGCAAAATTCATATAATGATCTACAATCAGATATCTCTCCCGACAGCTTGGGAAGCTCTGCATCTTTAATGCGCTGTGAACTTGGAGTAGCAGAAACATACTCTCCAGTTATTTTGAATAATTCACTTTCTCAGTTTCTGGGAAGTATACCAAGACAGATTCACTCTGACTTCTCCAATTATTGTTAATTATGCTGTAACACTTGCAGTTAGAGCCACCTTTTAAAACCCACCTCTTTAGAAATGGCAGGAATTAAACCAAATGCTTTTTTTTGAAAGCTGATTAAACACTTGACAAAACAATGTTTTCTGATGAAATACTTCAATCTTAATTTTTGCTTTCATGGTATTACTCCTACTTTAGAGCTGTGGGTTTAACTCAGTTATAAAAAATCTCAAAAATACTCATCAATAGGGGCAACCTTCACTATCAAGTAGCTAAAGCAGGTATAATTTCTATCAGAGAGAAAGTTGGTGTTATTTTTCTACTCAAATACCTATTTTAAATTCTACAAAACCTTGTGAAACTGATCACTAAAATTACAAACCAAGGCAATGCAGCTGTAACTGTTGCTCTCTAAGTACGTTACAGAGTAGGACAGTCAACATGCTCTGACAGAAAGCAGAGTCGTGCTGCCAAGTTTATGTCAACTTGACCCAAACTGGAGTCACCTGGGAAGAGGGAACCTCAGCTGAAAAGATTTCCACACCACACTGGCCTGTAGACAATCCTGTGCGGCAGTTTCTTGATTGGTGATTATCATAAAAGGGTTGTTCAGTGTGGGTGGTGGACCCTGGGCTGGCTGAGAACACCATGGGCCAAGCCAGTCAATGGCATCCTTCACGGCCTCTGCGTCAGCTCCTCCCTCCAGGTTCCTGCCTTGAGTTCCTGCTCTGACTTCCCTCAGGGATAGGATGTTACCAGAAATATTTATTGAAAGAAACCTTTTCCTTCCTGAGTTGCTTTAGGTCATGTACTTTCATCATGGCAAAATCCTAAGACAAAAATGTTATGATTTGATTACAAAAAATCCTTTATAGGCTTTATTTCAGGAGTCACTGAAACTTTTGGCCTAGCAGAGGTAGGGCCCTGGGTTTACAGGTTATAGCTGAATCCTGGTTCAGGCCTGGCTTTCTGCTTCCTGGTATGGGATCTGAGGATTCCCAGCCATATGAACCTATCACCATGGACTCCAATGTGCCCTCCCCACTATGAGAGACTGTAATTTCTCAAACCATGAGCCAAAATGAGTCATTCTTCTAAGTATCTGTAAGGTATATGGACTTAATGGCATAATAGAAGTCAACCTACAAGGAAGGTCGTCTCTCCAGCAAACTCACATGAGACTCTTGAATACTGCTGACTGGTTTTGAAGGATAATTATGTAAGAATTCGTCAAAATCAAGAAAACCACTAATAATGAAAAGGTTCTTCCAAGTTGCTAGTCAGTCTAATAGGACAGAAGTTTTGTTTCAATTAGGAAAAGATGTTAAACATTTTATATGATACATGAGGAGAAATGATTAAAATTAAACAAACATTTCATGTCATAATTTGTACAATAATAGTTTTGACAATTTTATTAAACAATGTACACCATCTGAGAGAGTCCTCACGAAAGTGTCTTTATCTTCGGATTTATTCACTTGCTATGTTCAGGGAACATTATAATCCCAATTAAAAACAGTCATCAAGAGACATAAGGACATGCACCTGAAGTCCCAACTACTCGGAAGGCTGAGATGGGATTAATACTTGAGCCCAGAAGTTCAAGGCCAGCCTAGGCAACATAGAAAGTTCTGGTCTCAGAATGAATGAATGCATGCATAAATAAATGAATGAAGGAATGAACAAACAAAATCAACATTGCCAGTCTGTGATGTCTTATCTGTTTCTTGCTACTTTTCTTCCCAGTCAAGTAATCAAAATCAACCCTCTGGATAGATGTTAAGAACAGTAGAAAATGAGTCTATACAATCCCTTGTAGAAGCCATTTTCCCCTATTTGATATCTCCTGCCATGTTGTTATTGTTGATCTTCCCCCAAAAGCAATCTTTGCTAAGAATCACGAGGAGGAAGAAGTGTTAAGTAAATATTGTCGTTGTTCCCATCATTGCAACCTCCATACATCTAAAATCTGAAAAGCTATATGTCTCCAAAGACCCCGTTTCTTGCTGATCAACACTGTAATCATCACTAACATGAACAGGAGAAGGAAAGGCCTGAGACTCTATATTCATGACTACCTAGAAGAAACCTTCTGCTCCCTCCATCTGGGGTTTGGTGTCATCTTAAGGGCCATGTGCCAGATCTGAGACAGATGAGAGCACTTTGAAAAGAAATAGTGTGGAAAAGGGATTATTATGAACCTAGAGTCATTTTCTACAAATCAATTTTAGGAAAAGAATCCAGAAGACTTTAACACAAACTTTCTTAAAGCTACCCATAAGCATGCAAGCATGCACTCTGGCGAAAGCTGCCATATAACCCAGCTTGAACGCCACCAATCTCTTCTGCTCATATATAGCCTTGTCTGAACCGATCCAAGACTTTTTTTCCCTTTTTTAAAATCATAAACCCTCAGTTCCTAGAGGAGGATTACTGGACATTTCCAAAGAGAATCTGAGATGGGACAGATGATATCGCAGCTGTCAGGCTGTTGGATCAACATGGAGTTTGTTTCAGATCTGGTTAGTATTCTGACAAGTAGTTCCACTGTCAAACAAAAACCCTTGATAAAGGTTCCTGGTCTTTTGTTAGTAAAGCAAGGGCACCACTACTCCCTGTTGCCTTTCCAGCAGAGGCAGGTGATAGAAATGGAAGAATCAGGGAGTGAGAACAGAGGTCATGGTGGGGAGCAGCTGAAGGAGGAAGCATTGCCACATCCGAAGGTAGAGTCTGCTCTTCAGCTCCGTCTCCTGTTGTCACAGCTTCCATTTTCCTACCTAGATGTTTATGTGGGATCTCTCCATTTTTAAGCACTTGTAATTAATCAACATCCTTAAAAACTCATTGTAGAAAAACTAAAGAAGTCAATAGGTTATATCTAGTCCATAGTCAACTGGCCATCTGCATGTCAATGCAATAAGGTAATGCTTGCTTTTTTTGTTTTTGTTTTTTTTCTTTTCTCTCTCTTTTTCTTTTCTTTTTTCTTTTTTCTTTCTTTCTTTCTTTCTTTTTTTTTTTTTGCTGCTGGTGGGAAGACAAAGCCTTTAGCCAAGTTTGAAGCTCCTGCTTGACCCTAGCCAGCCTTCAAATTTAGCCTTCCCCTGCCACAACAGGTATTAACCATTAACAGTTTACTAGCTGCTCCTGAAATGAGTCTTGTAACTTTACAGTGGAGGGCAAGGTCAACCATCCATCACTGTAAACTTTATGGCGGCTGAATGCGCCGTCTTCAGTGGCCTCCCAGAACATAGAGATTTTTCTTAGAGCTGTAAACATCATGTATTGAAACCTCTGTGTTTTTACACCTGCTGGTAACTATTTCTTGTGGGGCTAACAGCACTCTGATTAGTCAGTGGAAGTTCTGCGGCCCTCTTTTGTTCTGGATGTGCACCTTATAACCATGGTCCTAGGGCTCCAAGAACTTTCAATAGAAGAAGCATCTGTAATTCCAGGTTTCAGATTTTCTCATATACACCTCTTAAGCTACAAAACCCGAGTTCTTTTACTAGAGATGGTATATTACTTCAAAATTATGTCCCCAAATTCTTTAGTTTCCCCTTTTTGAAGAGCTATAACTTGGTTTTCTATACCATTAGGCTATAAACTTAGTGGCTGATTTACATGATCAGAATATGATGGTATTCAGTTTGGGGGATTTTGTTTGTTTGCTTGCTATTTTCTTTCTTTCATGTACTTTTTTCTGATTTCACATTGTAGAGCAGGCTGGCTTGGAACTCTCTATGCAAACCCGGCTGCCTCAAACTGATGGTAACCCTTTGATTTAGACTCCCGAGTTCTGTGATTATAGATGTGAGCCGCATTCCAGCATGATGGTGAGATCTGAGATTTGATCATAGTTACTTGGACTTGTTCCCAGCTCTTTTCCGTGGGTGGTGTGGTGTGGTATGGTATGATGTGTGATGTGTGTGTGTGTGTGTGTGTGTGTGAGAGAGAGAGAGAGAGAGAGAGAGAGAGAGAGGTGTATATGTGTGTCTGTATGTACACGTGTTGCTGTAGATAAAAATTCAAGATTTTGCACATGCAAAGTAAGCTACTCTACCAACTCAATGATATTCCCAAACCTATGTTGATAGATACATTCTTTAGACAGGCAGAAGTTATGGGGACATCTAGATAGCTCTGCAGAGAAACCTACAAATAGAGGGACTGTGGCGCTGTGGTAGTTTGGAAGAAAATGGCCCCCAAAGGAAATGACACTCCTAGGAGATGTGGTCTCATTGGAGGAAGTGTGTCACTGTGGGAGTGGGCTTTGAGGTCTCTTTTTTTCAAACTTCCCTCAGTGTGACAGTCAGTCTACTTCCTGTTTCCTCTGAGTCAAGATGTAGCACTCTCAGCTCCAGCACCACATCTGCCTGCACGCTGCCGTGTTCCCTTTCATGATTCATATAGACTAAACCTCAGAAACTGTAAGTGAGCCACCCTCAATTAAATGTTTTCTTATAGGAGTTGCTGTGGTTATGGCATCTCTTCACAGCAACAGTAAACCCTAAGACAAGTGCCCAGCCAACAGCCAAGGGAGGGAGCATGGTTCAACCCCAGCTAGAACATCAGAGAGCTGCAGCCCCATTTGACATCTTGGTTGCAAGGAGATACAAACAGCCGCCAGCTATGCTACTGCAGAAATCCTGACATGTAGAACCTGTGGGATGTGAACATATATGGTTTCAATATGAAAACCATGGTTGTGATCTCTTTAGCAATAACAGATAATTAAGATGGATGGAAATAAAATAATAGAGAAATGCCACTCCAATGGCTCAGTCTCATCATCTTTTCATAATCTTAGCTTAAGAAGGTAATAAAGCAGAGTATATCCCCTCAAAGCTGACACCCTTCCAAAAACAGGGAGCTTTTTGAGTAGGAAAATAAGGATTATTTATAAGTAGAAAGGTAATCAAATAAAAGAAGCCCGTCCCTTATTTGCAGAGGCATTAGCCAGGTATACAGGTGTTGGTGTGTTGGTATCTCACCTGAGATGTGCCTTAATTCAAAATTAAACTCAATAACCTCCCATTGTATAAACTACCTCTTGACATGCATCAGGAACCAGGATCTCCCCCAAGCACCTTATGTCCACCCTACTGAGGACACGCTTCCAGGGTGGGGGTGGTAAGACACATATACTCTATCTCTTTCTCCCCAGTTCGTTACCCTCTATTGAGCTGAACTCTCAGTACCTACACCACACCAGTTGACTTTGAAGCTGCTGCATAAGTCAAGGTGATGCTTCAGCCCTATAAATAACAAGGAAAGCAGTAGAAATTTCTCAGCAGACAAGATGTCAAATGGTGCTAGAATCATCTAATGCTCTGGCTGGGGTTGGAGAATCATACCCACTCCCTTGGCTATTGGCTGGGTACCTCAGTCCCTCTATTCATAGGTCTCGGAGCTATCTAGATGCCCCCATAACTTCTGCCTTCCTAAAGAATATATCAAGAGAGGTTTGGAAATATCATTGAGTGGGTAGAGTAGCTTACTTTGCATGTTCAAAACCTTGTATTTTATCTACAGCAACACATGTATACACACACACACACACACACACACACACACACACACACACACACACACACACCACAGAAAAAGAGCTAGGAATAAGCCCAAGTACTTATGCGGCATGAATCCCCAATTTTGTTTTCAGCGTCACTTGAGACCTCTAAAAGGCTCTGATGATGGCATCTCATCAGCCACAGGGTTCTAAGTGATTACATACCTACACATTAATGGCTTAAACATTCATCCCAGAATTGTATCCTCTTACAGATGTAAGCCTTTTGTCTGTGTAAAGGTGAAAACCCTTTGGAGTGGGTCTTAATGGCAAGGAGAGGGTGAGAAAGTACATTTGAGTATGTGGGAAAGCCCTAGGGAGTAAACGTCGAGAAGTGAAAGGATTTGGATTTAATTCTCCTTTTCTACTTTGTGACCAAGGCAATGATGTTAATACAATCTTAATAAGCCCCTACCTTTCCCCTACTCTCACAAAACCCTCAAAGAGAAAAATTCTTGAAAGGTAAACTTCTCTTCTGGCTCTTGGCCTGATCTGGGGGGGCGGGGGTCCTAGAAACACAATATTACCTTGAATCTGCATTGGCATTAATTAAGAAGTCGGACTCTGCAATGACGACCCAGACAATAGTTACCATTACAGCTTGCATATTTATTGAACAAATACTACTAAAATAGCTAAAATACATTGGGTACTTATGAGAGCAACAGTAAGGACCACGTGTTACAAAAGCCGGCATTTTCAGCAGTGCACACTTGCAACTCCACATAAATGCCACAAATGCACAACACTGTTTTCTTGCTCTATTTACATAGCCGATATGTCTATCCTAACGAAGGTGGGGGTGGGGAGGGAAGAGTGCACAAGAAACTCAGGCCAGTGGGGGAGCGAGAAGAGAAGGAGGAGTTACAGTGCATGCGTCATTGGTGTTTAACAGTCAGAAGCGCAAACAGTTCAGAACAAGGCCTGCCCTGTCAAAGGAAGAGCTAAAGACATTATATAAAAATTAAGGTGGGCTTTCAGTCTGGCTAACACAACAACATTCCGTGAAGAGATGGTGTTATCGGATTTTAGTTTTATTTATCCATTTCATTGGGAGCAAGGACAAAAATGTAAAATCTACACCTTGCTTATCAAATCTGCCAAAAAAAGGTGTTTTGCCTTTTGTCATCATCATCATCATTGTTGTCGTCGTCATCATGATAATAATCATTATTTTGTAAAGACATTTTTCCAACCTCAACTTTTGGAAAGGTATAAATTTCAAATTCCTACTTGGATGTTAGTACTTTGGATTTTTTTTCCCCACATGGCACTTATTTAAAAAGAGTGGACCTCCCCCCCACCCCAAATATCCAGTCAAACAAAAAGAATCTAAAGAGATACCTCCAAATGCCTGTGGAATTATTGCTTTGCTTTTTCTAGTCAGGCAGGTGAGGCTGCAGAACGGAAGAGTTCTGGTAGGTACATTACAGTTTTGTGATTGCTCCCGCTACCATGACGGCATCTCCACCAGGGCCAAGCACGAGAGGACAGCCCCTCACACTCTTGGTAGCATCCCCTCAACCTACTACACTGAAGAAGAAAGCCACACTGAAGACACCAGGAAAACAAGACAGTCCAGTCTGGAGAACAACATTCGGGGAAACAGAGTACCAACAACACCTTCTCAGAACATGGAAATAAAAAATAACTCCATCAGAGCTACCTCGCCAAGGAGCATGTTGAAAGTCCAAAATAGCACCATTCATCAGTGTCTCAGGTCCTGTGGCAGCATCTCGGTCACTTACCACAAGGAAACGATGAGTTTCAAACTACTTCTATACATCAAAAGAGTACATGGATAAAATATAGAGATATACAGACAATCGATGAACATAAACTACTAGGCTTGTTACATCTAAGTGAGAAAAAAAAGTGGGGGGACTCTCAGCCTCTGCAAGAAGCAGTCGGGAGCCATGTGATGAAGAGGTGGGTGTGGACCAGTCATGTGAGCGCAGTGGGAGTTTGAGTTGTGGAAGACATTGTTGTAGCGAACCAGGCCTGAAGGCCCACCTGGAGGGGTTGTAAACGTGGATTCACAGTGTGAAATTCTGAGTGTTTTCACTTGAGTCAGAATGATTAGAAACTGTTTTGATGATACCTATTTGTCCACTGTAAATTCTCTAAAGCAAGGCTTAGAGTCCCATAGTTTCTTCTTATATTTGATGATTTACACAGAAAAAAAAATCCCATATATGATACCAAGACCTCATCAAAACCCCATACACCATATGCAATACAAATGGAGGTGTTATGATTAAAAAGAGTAGAGGTAACTGATATTTGGGGAGCAGAGTTCATGGCTGCCTGGTGGAGTCAGGGAGGCAACGCTGATCTCCTCCATCTTCTTGCGGTTCACTTCTTTTGGCAAGGGAAGTCTTCCCTGCAGGGTACAAACAGAGACAGACAGACAGACAGACAGACACACGCACACAGAAAGAAAGACACTTTTAAACCATGGGAAAAGGTTTTCGTTTTATTCTGTTTTTTACTTCTACCCACTTTTTATCTTTGAACTTCTGCTATTTTGCAGTTTATATATTAACAGTATTCTCTTAAACGTAAATATTAGGTCAGCGTGTGATGAAGCAATTAAAAAGCAGCTTTCCTTTGCTTGTGTGGAGGCAAGTGTTTCTCTCATGGTGATGGCAACACTCCTTAGCCTCAGTCCCCAGGATCAAGCTGGGTTAGGAGAGCACAAAGGAGTGCCAATACATACTTTAAAGATTTATTTTATGTGTACAAGCATTTACCTGCATGTATGTTTGTGTACAACATTTATGTCCAGTGTCCATGGAGGCCAGAAGAGGGCATTAGATCCCTGGAACTTGTGGCACAGATGGTTGTGAACCAAACTGAACTCAGGTCCTCTGCCCAAACAGAAAGTATTCTTAACCACTGAGCCAGCTCTCTAGACCCATACTTTTATTTTTCAGTGAGTGATGTGATGAAGGGAAGACAGTAATCTACTTTCCATTACACAATAAAATACTTTAAAATATATCACAATGCATAAATCTTTCTCTAAGCAACTGGCACACTTCATATAAGTGCTAATGTCAGGACTAAACTGGTACCCAAGATGGAAGTGTTTGAGATGTGCACAATGTAAAGGAATCTTGGGTGGCAGCCGTAGGAAGGAGGAGAGTGAGAAACCACATCCAGAGGCTGATGAGATTCAGGCAGCCTAGAACTCAAGTCTCTTCTTACAGAGCTGAGGACTAGGTGATGGGCCCAACTGATGACTGTGCTGCTTCTGGGGACACAGGAGGAGGAGGATAGCCTCCATCAGAACCTAGCAGCAAGAGAGCTGGATAGTGGGGTCCACTGAACAACTGACACAAAAGCCTTAATTCATTAAAAAAGAAAGACTGCATGTTCCATGCAGACACACTCACAATGAATACAAAGATCTTTCTTAATGAAACCATTACTTGTTGATATTTTCTTGGGGGCGGGGGATGGCCTTTGTATTTCTTGGGAATAGCCTTTGTGGGTTTTGAGTATTTCTTTCCTTTTCTTTTTCTTTTTAAATCTCTTTTTGCTTGGGTTTTAGGTTCTAACAAGAAAGTTTCAATCAATGAAGTTTCCTGGATGGAAGTACTTGGATTTAAGTGATATTCTCATTTTGTGACTTGTAAATTACACATTTGAATTTTCGTTAAGGATGAATTTGGGAGCCTGGAGTTTCCAAACAACCTGAAGCTGAGTATTACTTCCAGCAGCCTCGGGGTAGGTCATTCAAGCTGAGGAAGCAACACCCACTACATGCAACACCCAATGTGCCTATAGCTTTGAAAACATTTCCACACGAAAGCCCTATATGAAACCCACACAGTGTGTCCCTGAACAGTCTGGTCTAGGTTGTGATTTCAGAGGGTGTTCTGATATCAGTAAATAGCCAGAAAAGTATAATTCTTAACACATCATTAAGGTTCTAAACAAAATTCCTCAAAGCATGTTAAATTGGGGCACTCAATAATAGTGCATAAACAGAGTTAAAATGGTAATTGTGGAAAAAAATCTCAATCTTGAAATTTGGTACATAATCCACAAATTACAGAACAAAAGCAAAACCCACTGATACTTTCCAAGCAATGCCACCACCCCATCTGACCGTTAATGTGGCCTTGAAACTGTCCCAAAGTCAGCACACTACTGCGTCTTGGTTTATAAGGCTCAGTCCCACTAACCTTTGACCTCCACGAAAAACACATTACCAAATGAAAACTAGGAAGAGTTCTCTCCAGAACAGAGACAAAACACTGGAGTATTTCAGATGTGAATATAACATTTGTACTACTTAGTCTTCCTCATGTACGCCATCACTCCTTACTGTTCTGAATGCTTGCACTCATTACTGGATTTTGAGCCTACAGAGAAACAGCAACAAACTGTCCCTACCCAGCCTGCCCTTAATTAACTTGTTCTACGGGAGACATCCAAGTAACTGGATGACAGAAAGACCATCAGTAAGTCATGCAGAGGCATGCTACTACAAGACCTCAAGGGCCAATAAACCAAAACGCCTTTAAAGGGAGCAACTCCCAGAGCCAGGTTCTTTGCACCTCCTCTTCGGAGCCGGATTTACTAGATGGCAATCTTCTTCCTTGACTCCTACCATTCTGTTCTACAGAACTGTCTGTCTCCAGTATACCTTGTTTTCCCAGAGGTCAGGCTTTTACGACAGTTGAGGTGAAACAGTCACCTATCTCCACCATCCACACACAATGACTCTTGTGAGATAGAAGAACCTGGGTAATCTAGAAGTCTGAGGGTGGCGGGCAAGAGGAGGGGCTCAGTGTCCACTACAGGCCTGCTCTACCAGAAGCCACATCCACATGGATGGAGTTCCTTCTGGTGACTTCTAGCTCAGTCCCAGTTACTAGGTAAGGTAATTTGGACCAAGTAAATTGAAATCATCTTTCATGAAGCAATGCAAAAGTGTGGTTTTCCAGAAGCTTCCTCTAGGTGATGTTTTTAAAAATATGTTATTTCTAAGATCGGCATAGTGTCATATTAGATTATTATGGGAGTGTACAGTGATATTAAGACAAAAATAAAATAAACCTGGACTATTTCCTTATGTGTGTTTACACTTCAAACTTGAAAGCAATGTTTACAAACAGCAGCTAGGGCTCTTACCTTAGTAAGACTTCCCTCCATTTCCTTGTATGGAAATGGTTCTTGGCTGACCCAGACCAAAAGTTCCGGGTAGTAAACCTACGGAGACATAAAAGCACACACATTCAAATCACAAACAAGGTCCATCCTGAAACCACATGGCTCCACCCCCACAAGCTCAGTTCTTAATGGTCATTCTAGATTCTACATTCTTCTCTCCCCGTCTGCCCCGAGCACCAGGAAACTCATTCCACATTTTCTGAATACACACTGTACCCAGGAGAGCTTTGGATAGTCTTCTAAGATGGAGTCCAACAGAGCAGTGATATCAATCAATGTTAGCGTTAGCAGGCAAAGTGGCAGCTTAATGGCATGTCTGGCAGGGTGCACTAGGCTGCCATGGAGAGCTTTCAAAGTATCTTACGTTCCATGAGTATCCTTGCAAGTCTCCGAGTTTATGACATAAATGTTCAGGTAGTGATCAACACTGTTAGAAATTATCCTTCACTTATTAGAAGGTGGAAGAACAGACGCAAAGCTGAGGAGGAGGGCGAAAGGTCTTATGTTCTCCCCAGCTCCATGCGGCCACTCAGGCCACACTGCATCTAGCTCCCAGAAGCAGCCTGGTACTAAGAGAGGGGCCGGGAGCTGGGCAGCTGTGCAACGAATGATTCAGATAACATAACAAGAGCTGATGAATTCTGGTGGGTGAGGTAAAGGGAGGGAGGCAAGCTGAGCGAGTCTCCTTTAAATATACAAAAGGCTATTAACATAAGGGTGCTGACCAGCTGTTCTCTATTTTCAGAAAGCAAGATGGAGGGAGTGTGTGTGTGGGCGGGGGGGGGGGAGGCCTAAACTACAAATTGCAGATTTAGGTCAGCTATAAGAAAGAACTTGGCACAAGAACTGTTAAATTACTAAAAGTATTTAGAGTGGAAAACTGTGAAATCTTCTTTAAAAAAACTTAGAAACAGAATCCAACAACCATCTGTCAGAACTAATTCCCATTTGACACCAGGCTGCCTGACGTGGGGGATGAAACCAGAGGCGACCCCTTCCAGGCCTCAGTTTTGTAAGTAACCCTTCTGCACAGTAACAATTAAGAAGCAGAACTCATTAACAGATTAGCAAAGAGGCTCACGTGTCATTTTCAATTTTGGAAGCACTTCCTGTTGAGCTAATAATGGTTACTATTTTGTATGTCTCAACCAGTCTAGTTGGTTGGGAGTGTGAAGCAGGGAACCTGGATGGCTAATGCGTTCCTTCTCTTGGGTAACATAGTAGTAACTGTCTTTGCTGTTCTCCAGTAATGGTTACGGCACACGGTAGATCAGAGTAAGTGCACACACTATACACACTATTTACAGCAGTAGGCCTATGAATAGGAATAGTTTAATTATATAGATGGGAAAAGAAAAACTCATAAAGGGCAGGCCAGCTTGCCCAAAGTATCACATAGTGAGTGGGTCAGTAAGTACTACAACTCTAATTGGGTTCCTAGATCTCAGCTCCCTTCTTCCCAGTATGTTGCTGGTCTCACATTTCCCTTAAAGCAAAATGTCTCTTCTCTACTGTCCCCCTTTTAAAACAGGACCAGTCCACAGCTACCACCCACTCTTGGATCTTGACGGCCTAGCGGCCCAACCTGGAAGGACCAGAACCATTTCCTGTCCTTTGAGTTCAGCTGCTTCCTGAGCCCTGTGATTCCCTCAAGTCTACCCCGCCTTCCCTTCACACATTTCCCTCCTCTGCCCAGCTCCTTCTTGAAGAATGACACCATCTGCCTTGTTTGGGACAGGCAGCCAGTCTTGGCAGTCTCTCTAGCCAGAAAAGGGGGAACTAAATTACAACCTAAATTCAATAAGCTTTTGTTTTGTTTGTTTCAAAGCATATAACAAAATCACAGCACATAAAATCCCAGTTTAGCCCGAAAAATCGAAATCAGGAATAAGTTCACATAATATAAATTGGCCTCAGTGGCTTATCACTTTTCAACATTTTCACTACGATTAAACACATGCACGTGCATGGACACACACACACCACACACACACACACACACACACACACACACACACACAATGAGAAATGGTTTGCTCAGGAACCAAAGGCAGAGTCAAGAGGTGACATTTGTGACTGTGTTTCTCTGGGGATATTCCATTTTAACAAAGTCACACCACCTTAGCATATCGAAGCTACTAGAGCATGTGTCAACTAAGAGCAAGCAAAATCAACACCTAGTCTAACATTCAGAACTTCTGGTGGGACACAGGCTGCTTGGCAGTAAGAAGTTTTAGGAAGGTACTTAGCTATTAGATGCAGATGCAGGAATAGACTGATGGGGAATGTGCTCCAATCAGGAAGACGCTCCTGTGCCCACTGTAGCTCTCAGGACCCAACAGTGTCACAGGATGTCCTACCCTGCCTGGCTCTCCAACTTGTTCAGAATATTAAGAGCTGGCAATGACTCCCAGTGAAGGCCTGCAAATGTTGCTGGGAATCTACTAGGGACCCATCTGGAGTCCCTGTGTGATGACTGAAGCCTCTCTTTCTCCTTGGTACCCCTTGGTTCATGCCGCACAACTACACATGGCTCTAACTACACTCATTTTTCTGGATTCATGTTCATGTTTTTCATGAAAACTAAAGTGACATTCTTCTTCACACTTCGTCGAGTTCTTTTTACTTCAGGGAATGGTACCTTGCAGCTCAAAAATGCCAGTGTTCTGGGTAACATACATGAAAGTACCCTAAAACTGCTTTATTAAACAAGTAAAACAAATTATGCCTTGATCATCACAAGAGAAGCACACAGTCTTTCAAAACTGTCTTCCATGTAGAAAAATAAACAGAATTTTCCATCAAATCCTTCTGAAAGATTATTCTTAGAATTCAAATAGGGGCCCAGGGAGATATATATATATATATATATATATATATATATATATACATACATACATATATATATTTGACAACTACAAAGATATGAGTGTTTACTCTAAAATATAGAGAAGAATTGAACATTTTTTATTTGATGTTGCCTAAAATTGTGTTCATGGTTGTCTCTGAGAATACTAATCAATGTACCTTTTCCCACAAAGCTATATCAACATGACTATGTGAAGGTGTCTTAACATATTTAAATCCATGATATACATTTAAATGTGGCTTATGATGAAATTTATGATTTCTTATCCCCCAAAGTACTGGACTTCTCAGCCTTAAGTTTAACTATCTTAGCACAGCATACACACTGAGAATAAAATGCCCGCCTTCCTTCCTTCCTTCCTTCCTTCCTTCCTTCCTTCCTTCCTTCCTTCCTTTCTTTCCTACCTTCTCCCCTCTTTTCTTCTCTCTTCAAAGATTTATTCTGTCAAGTACATAGTAAAAAAAACTTCATTTTTTAAGCCTATAGGTAATAAGCTTGAAAGCCTTTGCTATCTGGTGGTATTATAACTAACAACTAGTATTCTAAATTAGAAAAATAAAGTGTGTGTGTGTGTGTGTGTGCGCGCGCGCGCGAGCACGCAAGCATTGGAAGATAATCAAAGACCAGTCCTTAATGTTTAAAAAGAAAAATAAAAACAGCAACCTAGAACACTGCCTTAATTCTTTCAAGCTTTTCATTTGAAAGTTTGCTCTTTTTTGTTTTATTTTTTTTTCCCCAGTAGTCTTGTGGTCCACATTTAGGGGGCTGGAAAAGTCCTTTATCCTATTTCCTATCATTCCCAGTACTCCATGGCAGAATTTGATTTCTATGTATTACCAGCTGGTAATTTAGAGGCTTCTAAATTTTCCCCTGTTTGTTTACTGCTTTTCTCACCATTTCTTTGAGAAGACTGCCCTGAGATAATGGCCAGCGAAGGCGCCATTCTATCTTTACTTTGAGCAAATCCATGCTGCATAGCTAATCGCCACTTACTTAGCTGTTCAGCAAACCTTCACAGAAATCTGAAGTAAAGACCACTGAATGGCTTAGCTGTTAATGACCATAACTGTAATTCTTTACCCTTGGAGGGGTCCATTGTGTTTCAAGGATGTACACAAATGGCCTGTTTAGGACTTAAAAAGATAGATGCCCACCCCTTGCCATTAAGAAAACAGAGTAGGGTAGCAGGTGCCCAACCTCCACAATTAATTCTTTTCATAGCAAAGGGGTACATTTCATAATTTAGCTGCCAATTAAGCGTATGCCTGAATATGTACATGTTCTACTAGGCCTAATTGGCCAGGAGGTTGTGAAACGTAGTCCTATAATTTGAAGGGAATTTATGTGCATATTCATATAGCTCATTTCGGTAAATATCCTCTGAAGTAGCACAATCATGAATCTTCCTCAAAAGCCACTGAGTCCCAAGTGCTCCTGGTCGTATGAGTGAAGACTGTAAACTGAAACCATAAATGAGGAACAAAGATCATTTTTCTCTAAGCAGCACTGCACCAAAGACCAGATGGTGCCAAAAGACAATGCACTGTGCTGACTCTCTGGAGCTCTGGTCTTAGAGCCCTGCCTACACGAAGACAAAACTTCTCCCAGGGAAAGCACACGGGGAGAAAGCCATTGCCACTGGAAGAGAGAAAAGAAAGCATGAAACCCACTGGGCCACCCAAATGATGTACAGAATCCTTGCAAATTTCAGAAAGCAGAATAAAGGTGTCAGTGCCTAAGTTGACAAACACTGTGTTGAGAACGAAATCACACACACACACACACACACACACACACACACACACAGTCAGAACAATGAGTAATTAGAGAGAAAACATTGTGAATCTTCCTGCCAAGAAGGAATGGCTGGCTCGGGTAGTCCTGCTGACACTCATGCCAGTCTCCACAGTCTAACAAGTCCCTAACATGGAGACAGTGGGGTGGGGGAAGATAATTGGACCTCACAAGGAAGACAGGGCAGCTACCAACTTGGTCAGACCCATTGGTATCAGCTTGACCCCAGGTGCATGTTCCTCTGATGGGCCGAGAAAATGTTCCCGTCTGATTTGTAGTCTGAGCAGATTGTGTGACCATTTCCCATTAGGTGTTGGACTATCCAAAGACTGCTCTTTCTTTGCTGGTGCCTGAACAAGTTCTGTGGACGTTAGTAGTGGAACCCTCTGAACTCTTTCTGTTCGCTGCAAAGCCACCGTGAGAGGCTCTGATGAATACGTGGGAACCTGACAGCTGTGGAATTTTATTTCTAGACTTCAACTAGGCAGAGAAAGGAAACGAAAATCTCCTTGCTGGCAACAAACTGAAAGTGTTTACATGTGAAATTAATTGTCGGCACAAAGAGTTTTCACAGTCCCTCCGTTCCACAACATAATAGTCTGTTCGGCTGCCGACTCTTAGATTTTGTTTTCTAAGAATACCAGCCAAGAGACTGTCAAGGGTAGCAACAAACCAAGGCAGGGACAAGCCACACAAGGTTAACAACCGCATCTGGCTTTTCTTTTACACCATTGCTTAAACCCATTCATTATGTGAATCTTCTAGGTTTTGAAGGGACATGGTTCAAATCCAGGTAGAAGGCACTGACTTGATAACGCAGAACAACAGTGAGGTCACCTGCAAACACTGACACCCAGCAAACACCCCCTCTTATCCCCAGCCTCATTCCTTCCCAATAGGAACTTGCTTAGCACAATAAAATCCACCTAAAGATGACAGACATCCAAAACAGAGAGCATGCATCGAGGGATTCCCAGTTTTCTGCCAAGACACCTCCCTGGGACTGGAGGTCAGTCTGGTACAGGGATCAGAGCCAAATGCGGTCTAGACTCAAGGAAGTAAGCTCAGTGCTTCAAATCTGGACTTCAGTGGCTGACTCCTCAGTAGTGAAGACAAAACAAAGTCTCCACAGCTGGTTACAGCTCAAAGTAAAGCAGGAGGGAGAGCACAAGACCAAAAGCTCTGGAACCCGCTCGCTGGCCGCGCCTGAGACTTTCCAAACAAAGAGCCAAAAGCTAAGGGAGCTTTTTAAATTCCGAGATTACGGAGTTGCAGTTGAATAACAAAAAGGAGAACTGGGCGGTGAGATGCCTCAGATGCCTCAGCAAGTAAGGCTTGCTGCCAAGGCTGCCGGCCTGAGTTCAAGCTGGCTCCTGTCCTCTGACCTATGGTACATGTGCACACATATGTACATGCATGCATGGGCACACACACAAATTAGCTAACCAAACAAATGTAATTAAAATTATTTTAAAGCAGAAGCCACAATATATTTGCCTTTTCAGTAAAGGGGAATAAATGATGAGAAAGAGAGAATAAAAAAGGAAAATGGGGCCTTTGTTAATCTGCAGCCAAAAAGCCCTTGAGGCACGCAAGCACAGCAGAAGCTTCTCTTTGCCTCATGACTCCAACAAATATGTTACAAACATCTTTTACCTCTGTGGAGTAGAACCAGAGTAAATATTTATTTAACACATCTGAATTCTAAGTCTGGACCACCTTATTCCATTAGATGAATTTGCTTGGATGTGTCAGCAAGAAAGGAGAAACATTCCGTCTTGTGATATCTCTCCAATTTTGAGGGTCCATCAAAAGGAAAAGAACACTGGGCTATTAGCTCTGTGTCACGTCCAAGGTGCCGAACTGCAGCCGTCAGCCTCAGGACAACACTCTCTACCACAGAAGAATAAACACTGCTGTTCTCTTCCCAACCTGCATGCCCAGCGCCTCACAGCTCCTTCTACAGCCATCCTAGGCCAGCAGGAAACTCCAGACTTAATTTTCTTATCATTTTAAATTTATAAATTTTATTATTAAAAAAAAACTTGCACCGAGTGTAGGTGGCACACGCCTTTAATCCCAGCACTCGGGAGGCAGAGGCAGGCAGATCTCTGTAAATCTGAAGCCAGCCTGATCTACAGAGAGAGTCCCAGGTCAGCCAGGATTGTTACACAGAGAAACCATGTCTTGAAAAAAAATGCAAGTAAATAAAAACAACATACAGCAAAATTAACCATGCCCCAAGCTTAAATAGACTTGATGTTATTGGTGCCAATCACTTTGGGCAATGCTCTTCCAGGTTTTGGTCTTCAGATAACTATTAGAAGTCTTACCTCTCATCACCAAGGATGCTCTTTTCCCTCTTCTTTGTACCAAAACATTACTGCGCTACCAATTAGGAATTTTTAAAAAAAAAATTATCAAATGGAAGAACAATTGCTTAAAACTGTCTTTCTTTTGCTAAAGCCTTCAGTCAAAGGCTAGTGAGATACTTAATCATCTAGACAGAGAATGATGGATTTCCCTGGTCTGGGCAGATAACGAGATGGACTTTTCACCAGCTCTGAAGACATTCTGGAGCCTTCATCTAGTTGACTTTTGTAAAAGACCTAAGAATATACTTTCCAGAAAAACCTGCATTTCTCCACAAGTGTGCATCCCCAAAGGAAATTTTCACTCTTTCCATGAGTGCCCTGTCTTCTGCTTGACATTTGGTGAAAGTCATTTCACAGGTCAATGCTGTGGAGTAAGTGCTGTCCTGTTGTGTAGACTGAGGTACCCTGACAGCCTCCTAACAGACCTCCAGGACTGGAGGGAAAGTAGTTTCTACGTAGGAAGACACAGCTTATAAGCAGCCTGGTCTCTTTGCAAGAAAAGGAGCCAAGTCTATGAATCTGTATGCACATCCTATGGGTGCTCAGGCCAAAGTGAGGCCACAAAGCAGTTTCCCATAGCCTGTTCTCGAGACAAACCAGCACACACCTAGGTGGACAGGAAAGATGAAACAATCTCAGAAAGGGCGTGCTACAGCCCTGAACGCTGACTGGTTTTCAACTACTAGGTGGAGCAAGGGATGAAGGCACCTCTCTGTTGAAGAGTCCCGGAAGGCAGAGGACCAGAAGAGAACTTCCACCTCAAGTGGAAATGGTGTTCCAGAGCAAGATATTAAGAAAGAAGCAGTGCCTTAAGACTTGTGACACTGTCTGTAAAGGGGACTCCAAATTAGAAGGGAAAGTGCCCAACCGAGACCCTCCCTGTCTTCCAAGCACCAGGAAACCCCTGTTTAAACAGAAACTATCATAAACCATGACTTTCCTCAGCAGCCTTCTGTTTTATCCTCCATCCTGCGTCTTCACTCCACAGTTCACCAAACATCAGAACTATCCTTTCCAAGAGAAGAGACTAAGGAGAAAGACGTGGGTGTTGTGGGAACCCAGGGGGACAGAATGGGCAAAGTCATGGACCCACAGGTACACGTGGTACGGCATCACAGAGTCCATGGCGATGCTTGGGGTTTGTTTGCTTGCCTCCCTCCCTTCCCCCTTGCAGAAGATGAGTCCAGCGTTCATTCTATCACTGAGCTACACACCTCAATTTACACGCGTGTTTTCAGGGAAAAAAGTCGTGGACATGTGGTACTGGGGAGGGAACCCAGCATCTTATCTTGCCAAGCCAACACTCTACCATGAAGCTTCACCCCCAGGCCTGGGCAATAATTTAATCCCCACCATTTTACTGAAAAGATGAAATGAGTCAATACACAGTATTGGCACCAGGGCCCAGCACACAGGCCTCTTAACATTCTACTGAGGGAGAGCTGGGGGTTTCCCCAGGGTCACAGAGTCAAGACATGGAGAAGGTAGAACATCTCTATCCTCCCAGACTCACCTGTCACTACTTACATTGTGTGCTCTTCTGAGAGTCACTGGAGTGTCCCCCTGAGGCCCTCCACAGAATGAAGAGGCCTGCTCTCAACCCCCAAGGATGCTCATTACCCCCTCTTAGTGGCCTGGGGGTGAAATGTAGACAGATTTCTGACACCCACTGTCAAAAGCAATTTTCTCAAATTATTTGTTTTTCTAAAACCTATTTCCAGCAAATAGCCACTCCTTCAAATAGAACTAACCTTAAGGAAAAAAAAAAGCAGTCTTTGGAAACACAGGATTTGCTCCCCAGGGCTCAAGTGTTACTACTGCTGCTGTGGAAATCTGCTACGTGAGCAGAAACTTCAGCATGGCTGCATTATGGTTTTGGGTGTTACTGAACCCAACCTGAGAAACACTGGCAGTCTCCTTTATCCAGTTTTCCCTTCCCTTTTCTCCCTCCTTCTCTCTCTCCCTCTCTCCCTCACTCTCCCCCTCTCTTTCTTTCCACTTCCCCAGAAGGAAATGATCAACACAGTACAAATATATCTAGCAATTGCTGCAGCAAATGACAAAGACCATTTGCTGAAAAGCCATATCGTTTTAATCTGACCCCCAAATGAACTCCCCGACAGCCCCTCCTCAGATGGTGCTCTAATTCTGCACAGGGTTCTCTTTCACGGAAGAGATTTGAAATCTTGCTCACTATAACTTTGCTTTTCAAAATTTTAGTCAACTTTAAAACACTGCTAAGAGAATTAGAATCTTATCTTTAGCAGTGATCTGTGGAGACAAACTATGCATTGCACAAAATATAATGTGATCTTGACCAGAAAGGAAGAAAATAAACACTCGTTAGAGCAAAGAGGCAGTGAGAAAGCTCCTAGAAATTAGAAATTCAGAAAGAAAATATATTTAAAATGATTTAATTTGAAAACTTTTAATTAATGTAGCAGAAATCCAGACAGTTCTAAAGACAGGCTAATGAGAAGATGGAGAAGGGATAGCAAGCCAATTACCAGTAGTCATGGTCTAAAGACACCAAATAACAAGCAAGAAAATGTGTCTGTCCTATGCCATGCTCAGACCACACGGAGGACTGCTTTCAACCACAACCAAAGTTATAGGGGAATAACAGCTGGTGATTTTACTAAACATTCACATCATCAAAGAGGTTGCTTCTATAAGGCCAAGAATAAATTTAATTGAACCTCTGATTGAATTGATTGTGACAGGGTAGACAACCAAGCCTCATATAATAAAATTAAAGGTTAAAAAACAGTCCTCAGAAAAAAGGGGTAGAGGTAGGGAAAGACTTAGTAAAGACTAAATAAGTGGAGACCTGGCTCCCAGACCATGATAACAAGATTTGAATAATTTAAGATTCTATTGTCACCAACTAAGCAAACTGTCAGGCCAAAGCAGTGCATGATGTGTAGTTAGACCCAACTCTAGAAGACAGCAAAGCCCAGAGACTTGACCTGATATAGATTATTGGGACTTTGTAAAAACCAAATCCAGACAAGATAAAAACATATGAGACAGAGGGCTTAAAGATATGAGCAGATATGTTGATTCTGTATTAACTAACGTATTAATTAATTATATAATTTCAATTGCTCAATCGATTCATGAAAAAATTTTACAAAGCCCTATTTCCTGTGAAGTACTAGGTATGGTGGACACTTTGTAAAAACAGAAAGCACATTTTTATCATTTAGTAATGTCCCATTAATTTGGACCGGGACCATCAAAGAAGTAAATACAATTTTCTGAAAGACTTTTAGGGGATAGGCACGCTAAGGAGATGTTTCAGTGGAAAAAGGACTTCTACACAACCAGGAAGACTAATGTTTGCACTCCCCATACTCAGGTACAATCTGAGTGTGGCAGTGTGTGACCTCAGCGCTGGATGGAGACAGTTGCATCCAAGGGCTTTCTGGTCAGTCTCTGAAATGTCAAGGTCCAGATTTAATAAGGAATCTGGTCTCAAAAACCAAGGTGGACAGCAGTGGAAGACAGTGGTCATCAACCTCTAGCCTCTTCGTGTACACACAGGGTGAGCAGCACACACGTACATACATCACAAGCTACCAATCAAAGGAAGTCTGCTCGGGAAAGCAATGGGCTGGCTAATGTCACTCATCTGTTCTAGTTCTAATTATCTTAATCATATAACATCTGATACCCTCTGATGCTGCTTGCATGACTTAACCATGGCTTTATGCTGTGTACAGGTTCTCTCTTTTTCATCTGGTTTAGCTGAGTTCCTACAACACGTTAGGGCGCATGCTCAACCCTATGCTGCCAACCCCACACGTGCTGACATGCCCACTTAGCAAGCACCTGACAAACTTTCAGACTATGGTCTCCATGAGCCTTGGGGGGTAGCTTTCACAAGGATGACCCAGTGAAGGCTATGCAATTCTCCTGTGGTGGAGCACTGAGTACTTAATAGCACTTATTGGGGTCATGTCTACCACTGCCTTTATCCATCTAAGTACTGACTATAGCTTTTCCTTCACAGAGAATGTCCAAGAAGCACGTTTCCCCTTACTTTCTCTTTCCTGTCCCCAACCCCAAAAAGTGGTTTCCTTTATTAGACACCAACTTTATCCAATAAAAGTGTCCTCAAAATGCCTAGGCCTATATTAAACAAAACAACTTTTGTAAAATTCTCCCTCTTCAGCCTGTGGTGTTTTTCCCTGCTGGAATTGTATCAAGCCCAGCTCCAGCAGAAAGGCTGTTACCTGCCCCAGTAATCAAAGGACAGCTGTGTGTGATGGTGACCTGAGGGCGAGCGCTGAAGGGCTCGAGCTGGCCAGCCACACCAACACTTCTTCGCACTTTCTAAAACTTTCTGTTTTAACTACCTATCAGGAAGGCTCGGATTCAGTATTCTCATTGGCAGCAGTTACTTGGCTATTCTCCTCTCTTTTCTAATTGGTGTCTCTAACTGCCAATTTTAGCCAAAAAGGAGAAACAGATCTTCCTTTCTTCAGCCACATTCTCTTACATCTTTTCCTCCATCTCAAACTCAAGTTACTCTCGTATTGTCCTTAATGAAAGTTTGGATGGACACTGAACCAAGCCTCCTGGAACCGGGGCTTTGAAACACCTCCAGCTATAGACTCAAACCACCCTGAAGGCAAACGGTTTTAGAAAGCAGGCCGAGAAAGTACTCAGCAATAATTCTGTCTTGAGGATTTCATCACTGTGAAGCCAGAGCAGATTCTGCTCAACTACATCCATTCGAGTACTGAAAGGCAATCCTTGCTTCCTGCTGGAAACATGTCACTACTGAGTGCATAATGGTACTGCAGAGCCAGCACCCTGGGTGAGGTCCGGGGTCTTCCCGGAAAGATCCTGAGCTAATGATGCCACTCTGCTGACATGGGTGTAAAAGAAGGGAGCACAGAACTGAAGAGCTGTGCTTCTAGGATGGTGAGATCTGACCTAACTGTCCCCCTTACCCCCTGAGTCTTCCAGGATGTTCAGCGACAGAGGCTTTGCTCAAGCCTCTGTCCAGAGTCATCTCATTTCCTCGACCGCAAGATTAATAATCTGAGAGATTGCAACTCTGCCCAGGGCCAGGCTGTTAATGGTCATAAATCCCGAAGCAGGCCACCTGGTTCTGGCCAGAAATGCCAGACTGTCATGTATCTATGACCACTGACTCATTTATTTATTCCACAAGCATTGGAGCATTTATTGATCACTGGGGACATGCCAGATCCTGGTTAGGCATTACAGCAGAGATCAACCTGGCCTACAGATGGATGTAGGCGCCATTCCAAGGCAGCATTAGAGCATGTTAATGGAGGCAAGGGTTCGCTTCCACACTATGTAATGACAACACCAAATTATTTTACTGGCTGTTCTAAAGTTCTGAGTCATGAAACTTTCCCATCTCCAAATTTACCCTCCCTATCCTCAGACAAAGTGGGGGAGGGGCAATACATCACAGCCTAACTGCTACCAAGAGAGACAGGCTTATGTGGTGGTTAGGGGGTCAGTACTTCAAGGTCACAACCTTGGAGGGTGGAAAACATGCTTTAGTTAGCACAGGAGGAATGGCACTGGTGTCATATACAGACAAGGTACATCAGAGTCTCCCCTGCAGGGATACAGGGGTACTAGGGTTATTTCACAGAGAGCATTCTCAGTCTTGAAGCCCACTTCTATTTTGTTGGGTGGTGCATTACATATAGACCAAAGAGGGGGGTACAGAAGGAAAAATCCCTGGGACAAGCGACTTGGGCTAATCCCAATCCTGGCTACAAATAAACGATTATTTCAAATGGTTCAAACAAATTGGTTTCACCCCAGAAGTTAAACCCAGGAAGATCTCGCACATATTTGTGAAAATGATGGAAGACGGATAACCAGCCTGAGGAGCAATGTTCATCTATGTTGCCCTTGCTGAAAGCCTTGGAGAAGATCCCAACTCAGCTGAGGGAACTGCAGGTGCTGGCCTAGACCGCCGTCACTGCAAGACTGAGGGACGGACCCAACTCACCTAAAGATGCTGTGGATCAGTCCCATAGAGGCTAGTCCTGTCACTTCCCGTGGAAACCTTGAAGCTAACACCTCCCAAAGAGGGCCTCTGAGAAAGTCCCTTGAGGACAGACTTGACGTTCCCTAACTTTGGTGAACCATGTGAGGAGATTCCCCTCCGATACTCACAGCTATTGCCTACACATTCTTGAGTCTACAGGACTCAAATGGCAACAATTTTATTAAGACGCTGCTTGGAGCTGGCTGTACTTTAAAAGTCTGTCTCGTTAGTTAGTCAGGGAGACCTGAGGGTGACAAGCAGCCAAATCCCCAATACATCTGGTCAGCCTGAGCATGCACCCAGTCTGCCTAACTGGAAGGAGCGCTTGCTACCTCCTTTCAGGCATCTGGCACAGCAGGAAGCCCCTCTCACTCTGAGGACACCACTGTCACAAAGAGAGGCTGCTGCTGCCTTGGGAGAAAGAAGAGGCAGGCTTCCTTTTCCCTTTCCAGATCACTGGCCAGAGGTACCCCCTTTCCTATCAGGGTAAGCCCTGGTCCAAGGACAGTAAAAGTGAGAAATAAAGACAGCTGTACCTTTAACCAGAGTGTGGGAGTGGGGGACACGCTCTGCTCAGTTGCAAGGCACAGAACCTGAGATAGTCCTGTAACCTGAGTGAGTGTCCTCGGCCATCTGGAGGATGCCTACTCAGAGGCTTCTTATTGCTTAGGGCAATAAGAAGTCCTTGACTTCTAGGTGTAATCTTTGAGGCCTGTCCTCGACAGCATAGAGGACCTTAACAGGGAAGAGACACTATTGCAAGTATAACTTCCTGATCTATCCTTTTCATCTAGAATTCTCTTCTGCCTCCTCTAAAGCCACCCGAATAGACTTAATTTTTCATGTGCCCAATGTTTATTAAAGACTATTTTCAAGACTTTAGAATAGAAAATGTAATATCACATATTATTTGCGCTCAAGGAGAAAACAGTTCGCTTCTCAGGCTCAAAAGTTGTGCTAGTGGCAATCAAGTGTGCATGCCTTTCTGAAATACTACCTGGAGGACTTTGATACCACTCAGAATGAGTGACAAATGTCGCAGTCGGCCACAGGTGCAATGGAAGTCAGAGGTGGCATGTACGGTAAACCTGCCATTTCTAGCTCTAGATTAAATGCTATTCCACCAATAAGAAAGATTTCCACTGGTTAGAAAGATTTCCACTGGTACCGCACACCCTGCACCTCTGAATCTTATACTTAGTCCTGGATTATGGAGTCCTGCAGTGTCTGGTAGGTTGGCTGTGCATGCCAGTCTTCCTCTTGCAATTAAAATACGCATCCACTGAGGCTGGAGGCCACGTGATATCTGCAATCTAAAGGACTATGCACAGTGCTCAGGTGAAGATGCTGCTCGGTTGGCACACAAATGGTGAACAGTCCCACTGCTGGCTCTTCTTAGCCTCACGTTTTCAGTCAGGCTGTCTTTGTGTCCCTTGGACCACAGATTCAGAGTCTACTGGAAATAAGTGAGCGTCACAAGGCTGACAGTGATGCTCCTCCTGGACTCAGGAGGGGATTTTTACAGCTGTAGGATAAGCTGCTGTGAGCTTTGAGTACCACAGATGGATCAAGCCCCAGAGTGGCAGAGCCTCATTGCCTACGAAGGGAGTGGCTCCGAACACTGGTCACCAGCACAGTCCCAGCTACTCTCTCGACAAGTGCCACACTTCATGGTTTAACCACAAAGTTTCTTACCCTTTTATCAAAGAGTGGCGAGCAGTTTGCTGTGTAAATGAAGGTTACATTCATTTCGGGTCCCTGGAGCCTTACAAGGAGGGGTCAATGATGCAAATTACTTCTACTTCACAAAAACTAATCATGGTAACTCATTAGAGATAAACTGTAAAACAGCCAACTTAATAGGTATTAGCATGTACACACAAACTATTTGTTAAGCTTCTACTACATATTTATTATTTCTAAGCATGAAATATTAAGTAGATAATTCCTTTGCAGGCCTATAATCAGTTGGGCAATATAAAAAAGCTTACGAACTACTAACAAGTTACATCACTGGGGTTGGTAGCATGTCATTGCTACTAACGAATGGATTGAGACTGAGAATTTAGTGGGGAGAAATTTAAATGCTTAAGTCACAAACTAACAGGGCTGGCAATGCATACAATGCACTAGACAGAGCAGCATTGTGACTTTTTTCAGCCAATGAGATGAAATATTATTGAAACTCTCTCAAGGATAAAAATGTTCCTAAATATCCATTTGGGATAAATTTAGACCCAGTGCTAAGCTGTTTTCTAGTGCAAGCCAGCAGAGCAGTTTAAAGTTGGAATCCTGCAACATCATCAGACAAGATAACACGGTGCGAGCGCACTTGAATCTTTCTCCCTTTGCATATCTGGACTGGATTTGCTGATAAGATTGCCTTATCCTTAGCCCTTTCTGCACAGCAAAAGAATTACACAGATAGAGCAGGCAAACCCTTCCACCACCACATCACTCCAGCAACATTTGAATTACCAAGTTGAATCAGATGAAATCAAAGGTTTTTCTATAGCATAGTTGTTCGGGTAATTATTTCAGTCTTCCATTTCACTGAAGCTGTAAGGACGTGGTCTTAAAAGACTCTCCAGCCGTGAATAGCACTGATCAGAGAGGAGGGGACCAAGGAGTGGCAGCACCACCTTTCAAAGACGTGTAGGGACCAAGTAAATGAATATTTAAAATTCTTATTTCAGGATTACTCATTCATCTGTGCAAAATATTTATATTTTAGAAGTGCAGTTTCTGATTTTGGAAGAATTTAAGCAAATTCCATTTGTATACTTATGATAACCTGACCTATATCTAACTTTTCAAGAAAGACATACTGTTAAAGTGGGAGGCACTTTGAATAGCTAATTATTCCAAGATTTGTTATTCCAAGACGGTAGGTACGTGAGTACCATCTCCAACCTGACTATCTCCATAGCTCAGGAGGAAGCTGACTGAGACTAAGCCCAGACAGACCGATTATCTCTTCTGTCCTACTTCCCCAAACAATCGCCAATTCTCCCCTTCATGGGCACAGGAAGGCCTGGGGAAAGACAAGATGGCACCATATGAAATTACCTCCCAGGTAGTACCAAAAGTCACTGCAGCTACTTGTCAATTTACATCCCAAACTTAGTGCAGAAGGTAGCCAGTAAGACCAACCATCCCCAAGCCTTGCCTTTTCCTTGAGGCAGAAAGTTTATGTTAAGGGGGGACTGCTGAGGGAGTCTTCTTAGGAGCCCGTGAGTGCTCCTTCACAGCCTGTGCAGAAGCAGAGCACCATAGCGCCCAATAGCGCCAACCCATCTTTCTTAAAGCCCAGCATCAGCCACAAAGAGAAGGGAAAGTGTTCCAGTTCCTAGATCTCTGTTAAAACATTCCAAGATCATGCTCATGCCACTGGGAGTTCCCGGCACACTACTGGGAGGCAGGTTTACTCCACAGAGGATAAAACCAAGACTTGAGCTTTGGCAGTAGATTAAAACCCTGGTTTTTCAAACTAGTTTCAATATATATTCTGGAATGTCTTCTCTTCTTTAACATACACAAGTCAAGCACTTTTAAGATATAATACACAAATCAACAACACATCATAAAATATAGGGCTAGAAATTAAAAATTAGCAAAAACCTTCATGAAATGAAAAAAAAATCCTGAAGATTGCTGTAGACTCTTGGTAACTAAAATCTATGCAAAACTCTACAAATTGCAAACAATAAAGGCAAGGTCATGTTACTAGAAAACTGAAAAAGCTGGAGAATGAGTCACTGATAAAAATATTATGGTCAATAAAGACACAGAAAATATGCTTAGAACTAACTATTTAACGATATTCTTGGGTTGTTACCACCTCAGGCATCACCCCCAAAGCTATCACGTGATTGGCACCCTCTTTGGTGTGCTCAGAGGCCCATGTACAAACGCGCTGTGAAAGGTGCCACAGGGCTGAAGACAGTCACATGTCATTTTATTTATCTATTTATTATAATAATACAAATAGCACTCTATGACTCTGGCATGCCTCCAACTTACCGTTGTGAAACCCTAAGTTCTAGCTTGTTTTCGGATGCTGTAATAATATAACGACCTAAAGAAACCTGGGGAAGAAAGGATTCATTTGGCCTAGAAGTGACAGTCCATCATTGAGGGAAGCCCTCCCACATCTATCATTAATCAAGAAAAATGACCCACAAACCTGTCCATAGTCTGAGGCCATTCCTCATTTGGGGTTCCCTCCCCCAGGCTACTCTAGCCTGTGTCAAGTAGAACTAACCAGCACACCTTACCAACTTAGAGTGTGTAAAAAGACAAGAAATGTAAGCCCAACCTGTAGACTTCTACAGTTCACTAATTTCTTACATTGGACTGAAAGGATTATAAATTTGTGTTTGAAACGAACCCTTATAGAATATGTGTGTGTGTGTGTGTGTGTGTGTGTATTCCAGAGACGGCCAGTAGTTAAACATCCCGCTTCCCCTAAGAAATTTCTACTGTATATGAGCCAAATCTTCAAGTAAATTAGATAGAGTTCTACAAAGCAATCCCAGTTTTAATCAAAGAAAGGAAATAAACATTTTACTAAAAAAAGAAAGAGGGTTGAAGGCATCTCTAATACCAGTCTTTTAAAAATATATTTAAAACCTTTTTTTTACAATACCATACACAAGGATTTTAAAGAACTTAGACTTTCCAGATACAAGAATTTCTAGAAAGTGACTTGGAATCACCCTCAGACAATAACTGCCGGGGTTTTTATTTCAGGCAATGGGCTTGTGCCAGAAGGGACTGACGCCTTGATGGAAGGAACACCGAGAAGTTGTGAGAACTTTCTTTTTTTTTTTTTTTCATGAGTAAAATCCTCCCAAGAGAAAGAAACTGCAACCGTCCATTCTGCCACTGCACAACATGGACACATGAGGAAGATTAGTGTTTGATAGTAATTTGTCTTTGCTTTTCTGCCTTTGAATGGTTCCAACTTTTGTTCACAGCTTGGCATGCATGCCTGCCTTCCACAGTGCACACTCCACCCCCTACTACAGAAGCCTGGTGCTGTGCTTTGACCTTGATCTATAGGACTGGACTTGGCAGGGCTCAACGGTCCTATTTATGTTTAACTAAAACTGTCACTTGATACATTGCAACATACAGTCTTTGTCGTCTCTCTACAGTGATACAAAGCGAGTGGGCTGGAGAACAGAGGCAAGTGAGGAGGCCCCTCCAGCAAGAGGACTGAATAATGAAAGCTACACTCCACCACCAGCTTGCAACTCTGCAAAAGTGGCTAACTGGGAAGGGGCTATGAGGGTAACTGCTTGCAAAGAGGTCATTGATTAGTTTGATTTTATTTTCACCTCTTTTGTCTTTCTGCCCCAATTCTTTAATTTCATCATCAGCAAACCAGTCCAAGCCAGACCGACTTTGCTCAGTGCTTTGACACCCACTTGTTGAAATGACAGGCAAGGCATATGTTAAAAAATTAAAAAGCTCACTTCTTAATGAAAGCCAATCTGAACTCATTTAACTGAGTCTGACTCATCTCTCGCCCTGGAAGCTAATTCTTGGTTGTTCTCAAAGAAAACATGAAGTATATCAAGTCCAATTTTAATTCACTAAATTCCATCCTTGTTTAAAAGAAAAAAATAAGAAGCAAATTAGGAAAGCACACATTGTAAGTAGGAAACAAGTGCATTGAGGACCATCAGCATCCCAGGAGGGCATGCTACACAGAAAGCCGCAGAACATTTTTGTCTCCCCTCCCCCCAGAAGTTTAACATATGTATTTAGCTGCTTTTAATGCATATTTTCTATGTTGCTTTATTTAATCAGAAACTTAACTATCCTCTCTTTGGTTTACACTCCTTAGGAGAAATCGCTTTATTTTAATTTAGAGGCTAATATGCCTGTCCTCTAAAACGGAAATGTCTCTTTTAAAGGAAGTTGTAAGTCAGAAAAAAATACACATATATATTTTAATAACAATATATGATGCATTCATAAAAAATCCTATCTTCTGCTATTAAGGACAGCACATACTATAGCTTGTTCCTTAGACACAGACTCATAGTTTTGGGGTAAGTTCTATCTGTATATAAGACCCATGGTTTGAGCCCTGCTGCCATTCTCCCCGCATGTATGTCACAACACATCAGTCTTCTTAAAAACCAGAATAGTTCCTGCTGTTCGAGCTAAAACATCCTTGCTCTGAAAACAGGAATTTTCATTTTCTATTAGAAATGACTGCAGGTCTAACTCACCACATGCACTCCATACAGCCTGCTGCACCACAAAGCTCCACATGCTGGAGACAGAGCCTTTGAAAGGTCAGATGGGGTAGGAACAATAGAGAATCAGGCAGGATGAAGGTGGGTGGCTGGTACTTAGATGGAATTATTGATAAGGAGCTACTGAGAATTTCTTCTGATGACCATGTCTTACCATTTTGAGAATCTTAATAGTCTTGGGCTTCTGTTTTCCCTTGCTTCAGTCCAGGGAGACCAACCTGCAAAATATGTTTAAATACAGTAGACACCTTGTTTCACCACAGGTCAACAAATGCAAAAAAAAAAAATAAATGCCTCCTCGGGAATCACAGAAAAGCGCTATGTGGGCTGGAGATGAGTTCCATGCAAATTACTCTAACCACTGGAGTCCCCAAAAGAGCCTTCCAAGTGGTCTACAGGTTTACATAGGGGACAAAGGAATCCCTGGCACCTGGCTCTGCAGTCCTGGGCTATTCTTAGTGACTGGTTCATCTTTAAATTGCAGTTCAAAAGGTTTGGCAACTTAAAAGTAGACGCAAGTGATAAAAATAGATTGTTTTCTGGCTGCTCTTTGTTCCCAGACATACTACTGGCAGTATATTTGCAATCAAGACGGCAGAACAAGAATCAGCCTTCCACCGTAGTGTAATGCCTCAGAGTGGATATTTTTGGAAATGGCACTGCATTACATAACCTTCCGTGTTTAAAAAAAAAAAAGAAAGAAAGAAAGAAAGAAAGAAAGAAAACCTACACAGGGGAGAAAGTCAGGAACATATACCATTATGCCCTTCTCCCCAGACCAAATAAACATTCATGTAGACGCTTCGGTGGCTCGCCCTCCGCCTTTATTGCACTAGAGCACAACTCTTTTGTTAATGTAAGTTATGGCAAAATTAAGATGAATGGAAAAACTAAAAGTTCTCCAAACGGGTATCTGAGGCACTTCGAGTTTTCCTATAATGTTGCTATAGAAACACAATGCAAATCAGGTTATTAGCAGCACCGAGAAAAAAGCAGTCATTTCTTTTTAATACTCCCGAACCCCAAGTTCAACTGCTTTGAAAAAAAAAATACAGAGAAAAGTGTTGCAAGAGAGAAAACATGAAAGACCCACGGCCGCAGCAGCAACATTGAAAGAGTAATCAAGTGTAAGGATTTTACAGGGGGAGAGGGAAGCTTGCATGCACCAAAGTGCATTTAATGCAAAGGAACAAAACGGCTCCTTGTTAACAATGAGCAAGAACAAAATTAACCCCACCAGCGAGCAAAACCCCACCCCTTCCCAAAAGAATTCATTTCTCTCAACTTGTGCATTAAACAAAGAAGGAGGGAGGTCAAGTTAAATTCCAGCTTTAATGCAGCAGGAGCGAAATGACATAATTTCTCTAAGGTGTCAGCTTTAGCTCTAAAATTCAGAGGCAAAAAGCATGAACTCTGCAAGGTTGGAGGGTCCAGCTTAGAGCAAAGGCAAGGAATCGACACAAAAGAGAAAGCAGCGCTCCCAGCTGGGGATGAGAAAGGCATATACTTACAGACAAAAGCCCCGCTCCCTGTTCACTCTCTCCTCTCTACACCTGAAACACAAATGTGGATGAAAAAGGGCATCATGCTAGAAAGACAGCTGAGGGAGGGGGTGGGGAAAGGGGTGGAGGAAGAGGAGGGCGGAGGGGGAAGGGAAACAAAACCCCAACCCGCTTCACTTCCAAGAAGTGCAGCCTCGGAAGAGGAGGGAAAGGGAAGGGTTCCCTGCCTTGTGCGCTCTCTCCAAGTGTGTGTCTTGCGTTTCTCTTCCTCTAAACCGATCTCTCAATCTCAACTCTCTCTCTCTCTTTCTCTCTCTGTCCCCCTTCTCCTCCCACCTCCTCCCCTCTCTTCTGCTAGTGTACTAGTGAACAATGAGCTAATTCTGATGGAGCTGGCACGCGGCCAGCGCCCCAGCCTTGCTGCCACCGCGGAGCCAGACTGCTTACTCGGCAGGAATCGGCGGCTCGCGGCCCCGTGGGCGCGCGGCCAACACGCGCGCGCTCCCCGGCCCCCGCACCAGCGCCGTCGCCGCCGTAGGGCACTGGGCCCCGGGGGATTGGGGGGGGGGGAGAGACCGCGCCGAGCAGTCCCGGGAGCGCAGCGCGCACTCTGGCGGGTTCTCCGCCTCGCCGCCCGGCGGCTTTGCAGACAAATAAGGAGGCGGAGGCGGCGGTTTGGGGGCGTGCCAGGCGCGGAGGCGGCCCGCCAGGGAGAGGCGGTGCAGACCTACTGTAATAATAAACCTGCGGCCGGGGCATCTGAGGGAACCGGGACAGCCACGGCCCTGCCGCCTTCCCTTTTATGTGCCTGTCCTGAGCACAGCAGAAAATGGTGCCCACCGCAGCCTCGGGGCGCGCACGAAGGTCCGTGTCCTAGCTGCTCTGGGTTACCCGCTGTGCCCACCCCCGCACGGGGGAAGCCTGAGCCTGGAGTTCGCCAGGCCGGTGCAGCAGATCAGGGACTGCGGGCGGGAGAATGCACACGCACAGGGTCGCGTGCACAATCTTACGCGCGCACTCGGACACTTTCGGTCACGCGCGCGCGCGCGCACACACCCATACTGCAAGAGCCTGGTGGGGTGGGTGCAACCGGAGACGCTCAGCCCTAGAGCTTCCTTCTTCCCTCAAGGATTTCAAAGTTCTCATGCCCAGCTCCTGTACAGCAACTTTCCTTAAGTAATGGATTGCTTAAGGGGAAAAAAAAATCGGTTTTATTTTTTAAAAATTCATGTAAAAAAATCGATCTTTCCGTAGTAATGTAATAGCTCAAAATGTTGCAACAAATTGGTGGTGTTCTCAAGACAGCAGGATATCATATACTATTGTGATTGTCAGATGTTTCATGGCAAAAATTAGTTCCTAATTAAATTGTTTTGCCGGGGGTGGGGGGAAATAAAGGTTGCTAATGTCGTCCAAATTTTCTATCTATATTTTACCTCTAGTCATTAAAAAGAATGTTTTCCATTTTAACAACAAAAAAAGACAGATTTACAAAACTCAATTTTAAGTCATATGTTTACAGAATGTCTTTTTTTTTTAAGAGTCAAGCACTGGGTACGGAAATAGCAAACCTTGAAAAGTAATCTTTTATAAGTATAATTCTAAAATAATATAATCTTATTGGAAGACTGAAGTGCTTTTCAGACTACAAAAGCCACTATAGCAACAAGTACCTTTCAGAAGGACATGAGTGTGATGCCTGGGAAGCCCAGGAGACCTCTCTTCATTGAAAACTTGACCTGACCGTCATTTTTTCCCCAGGAGTGTTTGGGAGGGGAGAGTGGAAAATACTTGGGGAGGGTGGCAAAGAACAAAGGAAAGAAACCCAGTTCATCGAACTCCCCTGGTGCATTCGTGGTCAATGTTTTCCTGTCAGGAAAACACTGGAAAGAAAGTGTGGAGAACAGTAGTCAGGTGTGGGAAAGGAGGCTGTTTCTCTGGCTTGAACCCCTGAAAGGCTGATCAAGGGGATTTCACAGGAGACCTCTGCCATTCAGCCCACAGTCGCTACCACACCAAAGATTACCAAATCCCAAGCCAGTAACTTGTATGAAGTTGGATTTTGGACAGGAGAGATGGCTCAGTGGATATGCCACCAAGCCTGAGGTGATTCCCAAGACCTACTTGGTAGAAAAAAAGAATCCAGCAAATTCTCCCCTGAGCTCCAGGTGCACACTGCGGTGACACCAGTCTGCAGAGCACTGCCTGAGCAAGCCTGAGGACCTGAATGCGCCTTAAGACAGGCTGAAAGAGACCTATGAGGCAATGAATGTAACCTCAGTGCTAGGGGAGCCAAGACCAGAGATTTCCAGAGCTCTCTGGCCAGCCAGTTTAGCTGGTTAAGTGAGCACCAAACTCAGCAAGAGACTTCCTCTCAAAAAACAAACAAACAAACAAATAAGGCAGAAGGTGACTGTACAGTGTGTGTCTTACAGCAGTTCCCTTGACTGGGTAGAGGTTGAAGCTCATGAATTTTGCACTTTCCTCAGGACAAATGGAATGTAGAGGATTTCCATTCCTTCTCCAATTTGATAACAAAATTAAAGAAAGGCCAGGGGAAGGGACTCTGACCAACCAAGCCGTGGGGAAGAAATTTCTCCAATGTGTCAAGCTGCCTGCAGAGTGTGCGGTAAGTTCCAGGAATGTAGCCTTCCTGGATTGTGACCTGTGTTGGGGTTGGCTTTTCTATGATGCAGCTGCTTTTGAGTCGTCTCTGGTCCTGTGAGTGACTTCTCACCCATACTTCTGTCAGTGACCACGGTAAAAACTCACTAGTCCGCCAAGTTGGACCTCAGTGCAATCATCACTTTGGTTTGTCCTGGGTTGCCTTTCTGGAGCAGGTGGGCATATGTGCATTATGTCTTCACAGAAAACGATATTCCTAACTTCTGGTCTCCACATGAACCCATGCACACACACATAGCCCCATAAACATCCATCACACGCACACACATACACACTGGTTCTACATGGACACACACAGGCATTGACACAGACAAATGGATTTTAATACTTATGAAAAATTACCTTAAGATATCTTTTCAAAACCAAAACAATTTGTATTTGTTAAATGCTAGGTTTTCATCATTGTAACCATAGACAGATATTTAGGAATGCTGGCTCAAAAGTCATAGCCCTGTCATTTGTACTATTCCAGAAAACAGTTATAATACAACTATTCAAGATATAGTCTTGAGTCCCTTAGGTTATAAAGGGATGGGACCAACTACTCAAGGATAGAAAGGATGTCACTCCAGGCCACCTCGCTCAAGAGCTTACGCAATAGCCACTTCATGGTTGCATGGGTACCGTGTCCTGCTCACTATTGTCTGACCTGCAGCTCTCCCAGCTGACCAGCTCTCCTTTTTAATCGTGACATGCCTGGCTCTGTTAGAAGATAAAAAACCATTTGTAACTTCAAAGTGACTACAGTCCAACTTCCCATCCTCATTATTTGTTTCTCTTCTAATCATGGAGTATATGATCATACCAAAGTCCCTCACTTTGGTCTGACCAGTTATGTTGATCCCTAGTTGAGAGAAACTGACTTACCCAGTCAGAATCGAGTATTTTCCTCGGGAAGGAAAGGGGCTCTCTGGAGTCATGCAGATAGCATGACATACGGGCAAGCACCTGAATAGATCAAGATTGTCTAGAAAGAGAAACGAAGTAAACGATGTGTTTATCTTCACAGTGTTTGCAGTGTGAAGTTAGAGGCTGGAGAAAGAACTAAAGCCAGGATTTTGTGCAGTGTTACAAGGACAATTATAACCTCCTCCTCTGGACACACTGCAAACAGCAAGTTCTAAATCAAACTAGGCTTCACAGAAAGTGTCATGAGGAGCCACTGTCTAAGCTGCATTTGTGGAGAAGAGGGAAGCAGCACTCTGATGAAAGGGGAGCGGAGTTAATCAAGCATAGGCAGCAGGGCAGAATCATAAGCTTAGAAATTCTGCAGTTGGTGACAGACACTAAGTGCTTTGAGAGAAGGAAAACCCTAGGTTAGGACTTGACTCTTGCACTCTGTCCCTGGCTGCAAGTATACCAAGGAATATTCCATCCCAGACTACATCAGAAGGAAAGGGTCAGGCAATGCTCAAGGGAAATTCATTCTCGGGCACAGCCTCATTCAGCCCAATGCATATCACATGAGCAATCCTGTGACTCTAGTGTTGGGTTTGGAATCACAAATTCCAGGCATAAGGCTATATAGAGAGTAGTTAAAAAACAGATCTATGAAGCTTTGGATCAATTATATATATATATATATATATATAAAACCAGAGGGCCTGGTTAAGGATTTCCAAGCACCCATGTAAAACACTGAGTGCTTGGCTGGGGAAGCAGAAAGCAGAAGTGCACCAAGGTCCTCTGGACAGCTAATGTGTCAAACCAGTGAGCTCTGTGTTCAGAGACCTTGTCCCAAAAACTTAAGATAAAGAACAGTTGAAGAAGAGATTTGAGTTTGACCTCTGACCACTCCCCCATGGACACACAGGTGCACATACATGAAGATGTGTGTACACACATATAAACAAAACAGAACAAAGACTTTAGAGATTGAGGGGTATAGCTTAGTGGAAGTGTTTAGCATGAATACATCTCTGGATTCAGTCCTCATCACTTCAACACACATACACACACAGACACACACACATACACACAGACACACACAGACATACACACAGACACACACACAGAGGCACACACAGACACACATACACATACACTCAGTCACACACACACAACAGTCTGTACCTTTTAGAAATCTATCATTGATCTCCTGGTCCAATTTAGAGAGTTTCTGAGCTCCTCTATGCTGAACTGTAGCCCTCATCCTAATCACGTGACATAGTGACATTAACTTTACTTTTCCAGTCTTCTCCACTGCAACCAAACTACACCATTATGGATTGCCTGCCTTACAGCCTTTGTTCCTCCCCCCATTATTAACAAAACACTGACTTTTTCCTGTTGTTCCTCACCCCCCATACAACCCACAAGTACAGGTGAGATGGCTTTGAGAAGCAGAGCCTAATTATTTAGTCGATGCTAATTGACATCTTCAGATTTGATAATAGACTAGAGATAGTGAGAATATTATTGGAAACTCAACCAACCCAACTGATAGGGAAGAATTAGATTGCATACTGTAGTTACATAATGTATATGCAATCCTATTGCAATATAAACCAAGAATTAAATTTAATCAGAAAGTGATATGACTGATTTTTTTTTCTCCTTAGAAGCATTTTCTTTTTCAAATAGTTTGAAGGATGGATTTGAGTATGGAGGAGGGACAGAACTGAATGAGTGGACTTAATAAAAATAGTAGTTCGCTAACCTCAGTGAGTAATTATGAATGGCTCAAGTTAAGCTGGAGACCCAGAAAAAGAAGGGAGCATTCAAATTAATTATGCAGATGGGCTTGCAGGCTTCCTTAGGGTCTCCAGGCAACAGAAGAGACAAGCTGGAGAAGAGGCTAAGATGATGCCAGGCTTCTGGCTCTGTTCCTGGTGGGATAATGATGGTCTTTCCTAAAACTCAAACACAGGAAGAAAATGAGTTTGGGCACAGAAACCGGTGGTAATAGAGTTCATTTTGTGCCTGTTAAGTGTATAGCCAACACGGGCAATGTTCTACCCACTAGACTAGAGGAAGTTTCTTACTAGGGTCTCCTTTATCCTTACGCTTCCTTTCTATTGAGAGGTAAATTATATTTCTGCAACTTCACCTGAAGCTATGATCCTAGTATCTCCGATTATTACTTTATTCAGAGAGAAGGTCTTTAAAGTGATAAAGATCTAATGAGATTGAATGGTTGGTCCCTAATCTCAGGGCGAAGTGGCTCCTTTGAACAGGAAACAACTAAGACACAAACATAGACACAGGGAGAAGGAGTAACCCATGAAGACATAGGTGGAAAGAGCTATCTACAAGATAAAAAAATTTCTAGAGAAACCAAAATAGGAGTTCTCTTGATCTTGTATCAACAGCTTCCAGAATTATAAGTTAACATATATCTATTGTCTAAACTATCCAATCTGAGGTATTTTGTTAGGACATTCCAAGCCTAGCAGCTAAGTACATTCCCTTGCACAAAGGCCCGAGCCACACGTTTGCTGTAAGAACTGAGCTATTGTAGAGTAGAAGACGCTGTCGTCTGGCACATTGAAGGCAAAGTCGTGTCCAGCCTCAAAAGTCACTTAAACGTGTGTGTGAAAGGTGCCATTGTGGAGGCTCAGGCAAAATCCGCGGTTCTCAGAGCAGCATTCCAAAACACATAAGGGAAAGGAAAATAACTCCAAACTGTCCCTGTCTACTCAGAGCTTCCCAGCTGTATTTACACAGCTGCTGAAGGCAGCCTGGAGAGAGTCTCTGCTTCACCACTGAGAGACACACACTGAAAACGCGCAGATAGCTGCTTTCCCATTGAGGGACGCAGTGTGTCATGAGAAATGACATAAAATACCAAGACCTGAGCCACTGAGGACAGAAGCAGTGAAAGGAAAATAGGTAAGAACTTGACAAAATGTGAAGAATCGGTGCAGAAATTTGATAAAGGATGACTCACGAGTGCCACTGTGCTATGAAATGTAATGAAAAAAAAACCCAAAGTATTTAAAAGATAAAGGGTACATGTAAAAGTTAAGAGCTTTTGAAGATTCTGGTATAGTGATCTTTTATTTTGCTCAACATCTGGAAATATTTGAAACTTCCTGGAACAGTCAAGCCAGTCCTGGAGGGGAGAAGGGGGGCTGAGGCAGAAGCAGAGCGATGGGAGAAGGCAGTCTCCAGGAAAACTCTCCAGCCACCCACCACGCAAAAGCAAGCATTTGAGACACGTTAAAATGCTCTCCTCTTCATTCCTTGAAACTGATCTGAACTGCGGGGTGAAAATTTAAAAGAAATACTAGTGCTTAATGCTGTGCTAAAATAAGTAAAAGACAACTGTTTTAAAATCCCAGCATCTGTGGTGTGTGTGTATGTGTGTGTGTGTGTGTGTGTGTGTGTGAACTAATTTGTCTTGACAAAGAATTTACTACCTTACTTAAGTTTGATTTTTTAAAGTTTATTAGAATAATGAATGAGTATTTTCTACTACATTGGGAAAAATGCCAAAATATACTCAAAGATGCTGAAAACATCTTTTATTTTAGTAGGGTACTATTTGTTTTACCAATCAGGAAGATTATAACCAAAAAAAAAAAAAACAAACCAACCACTTCTAGATTTACATTCCTCTGGTATTGTGGTATGGTTAGAATGAAAACTTGAACATATAGAATAAAATTTTGAAACGAATGCAAGTACTGATAGCTAAGCAGTGTCCTGTCCTATTAGTGGACATCACCTCAGATCCCAGGATTCACTAAGGCCCGAGGTATAGCGGGTTAGAGCTTAGGACCCTCTCCTTTAAGTGTCTTCTCCATCTGCCCACTAAATGTGGTGCTGTTTTACTTGGAAGAGATAGAAAGATTTACTCACGAGATAAACAGCTGGGTGGAAGACAGAAGGGTCTTTGCCTTTAGGATGAGAAGGCTCTTCCTTCTCCTCCTCCATTTTCTTCTTATTCTTCCTTCTCCTCCTCCTACTATTACTCCTCCTCCCCTCCCTCCTCTTTCTGAAAACATGTGAGGTCATTACCCTCCCCTCCTGTGGAAAGACCCTTCTAAGAACTCAATACATCAGACAATGTGGTTCCCCGAGAATTTGTGAAAATATACATGTAAAGAACAGCAAAAGGCACGTGCATGTGTGCGTGTGTTTGACAATAGTAACATCCCATGTTTGCTACACTTTCCTTTCAAAATTCTATCTTTAAAATGTGCTGGGTGATCGTGGTGCATGCCATTAATCCTAGTACTCAGGAGGCAGAGGCAGGCAGATCTCTGTGAGTTCAAGGCCAGCCTGGTCTACAGAGAGAGTTCCAGGACAGGCTCCAAAGTTACAGAGAGACCCTGTCTCAAAAAAAAAAAAAGGAAAAGATAAGAAAAAGAAAAAGAAAAGAAATCTACCTTTTACTTTATGTCTTAAAAATATAAAACCATATTTCTTTATTCCCATTTCAAGATGAGAAACAGAGGTAGAAAAAAAAACAAGTGAAAAGATTTATTAAGGATCACGACTTTCACAAGCAAAACTGCTTAGGTAAATCTTGACTAGACTTCATCACTTACTTATCTTACAAGAGTATACACCCAACCCCCAACCCAAGACTGCTTTCAAACCAAGCATTCTCTGTGGAAAGACACTTTAGTTCAAGAATGACAGAGTCGTTACATTGTCGCTTAGCCTACATTCTAACATCAGTAGCTAAACTTCACAGATGAATGATGGGTAAAGAGAGGCAAGCCATCAGATCACAGTGTTCCTTTGGTATCCTCAGAGGATTGATTCCAGGATCCCTCTCTGATTCCCAAGTCTTCAGACATAAAACCCCTTGTGTAAAACCTGGATGTAATGCTTGCATAAACCAAAGTACACAGGTACATATACTTTATATACATCACCAGGTGACTTATAATATCTAATGCAGTATAAACGCTGGGTAAATAGTTGTTACACTACATTACTTAGGGATTGACGACCAAGGTAATCCATATAAATCCTATGTGGCTGAAATATTTTTTATCCAAGGTTGGTTGAATTCATATAGAATGCAATGCACATAGGATCTACTGTGTGTCAACACTGTAAATGAAAGGAAAGAGGCTTGAACTCAGAAAACAGATCCAGAATCCAGTTAGCCAGCACGCTCATGAACTATAGCTGCTGTTTGACTGGGATCCATTGAACACGGCCACACTACCTGTCTCGATTGCCCTTAATCCCTTGACTTTGTTGTCTGTCTACTTCTCTGACCAGTTCTTCTCATTTACACCCCAGACTTCCTAACTTCAATTCGGTGTTGCACACACTTTCTTACACCATATGCAGGAGTGAAAGAAATGCCCTAGTCAATATTTTATTGTAAACGTTATGCTTTTGTTAACTATATGACTTATAGAAAGAAATGAAACAGTAAAAAGTTAATGCTGCAGTTAGGATGATCTCTGAGACTTCCCTTGCAAGTTTAAGATTGCTCACACTTGAATAGGACAGTTTGAAGAAGAAAAGTAAGCCAAGTTTTCTTTTGTATAGCTTTGTTTCACTTTGCACCAAAATGTCAGCGTCTTTAGACATCCAGCTGTTATCCTGTAAAGACACCCTGTGCGCCGAAGAAGCAGAGCACAGCTGTTCATCAGATAGAATGACCCCAGGCTGAGCCAACCAAAAATGTGGGTGGGAAGAGTTACAGGAAAAACCTTCCCTATCCGCCCCTCAAAGCTCCGCCCCCATTCTTGGTCCACATCTTGTCAGAGCCCCTGTTCTCACTGCTTTCTCAGCTTTCTGAGCCCATTCTCACATTCCAGTTGTCACTCCATGGCTTTCTGCTTTGTACTGCTGACTTCTCTCCATTTGGGTGGCCCAGGAAGGGATGGACATGGGCGTTTCTCTTGAAGGGTTTGGCAAGAACAATCCTTTCCCCACCAATTATATGAATGATAAGTCTTGATTGGTTTCTGTGATGCCTCTTCTTGGTTATCAACTTGACTATGATGTGGGATTCCCCTCTGTATGCTGTGAATATGTTTTACTACCATTGGTTAATAAAGAAGCTGCTTTGGCCTATGGCAGGGCAGAATAAAGCCAGGTGGAAAATCCAAACAGAGATACAGAGATAGAGTAGGCAGAGTCAAAGAGACCCCATGTAGCTGCCAAAGGAGAAAGACACCACTGCCGTGACCTTTTCAGTAAGCCACAGCCTCGTGGCAATACACAGATTAAAAGAAATGGGTTAATTTAAGATGTAAGCATTAAACAGGTGGATCTCTGTGAGTTTGAGGCCAGCCTTGTCTACATGAGCTCATTCCAGGACATGCCTCAAAGCTACAGAGAAACCTTGTCTTGAAAAACAACAACAACAAAAAAGAGTTAGTTAATAAGAAGCCTGAGATAATAGCTCAAACAGTGTTATAATTAATGTAGATTCTGTGTGATTATTCGGGTCTGGACAGCCGGGAAACGAATGAGCAGTAGTCTCCTTCTACATGACTACATCTGTAATTAAGTGAAATCCAAAAAGTGGAAGGCACACCTGTAAGGGATTTTTTTTTAAAATCTGAAGTAGGTAGATTCACTAATCTAGATTTTTGAAGCAGGCAGACACATACCTATAATCCAGATCCTGAGGTGGGAAGCCACACCTTTAATCTGAGCCATACTTTCTACTGGAAGCCTATGTAAGGACATGGACGATGAAGCTCTTGATCTTTCACTATGTGCCCTCAATTTGCTAACAAGCCCATTCTTTCATTGGCATTAGAGCCTATTTCTTCAGGATTCCAGCATCTACTAAGACCAGCGGAAACATCTAGTCCCATAGACTGAGCAACTAATGGTTTTTTGAACCTTCCATTCACAGGCAGCCATTGTGGATTAGCTAGACTGCAGCCCATAAATCATTCTAATAAATCATATATATATATATAGTTATAGTTACATAGTTATATATATATAGGTTAAATAATATATATATATAAATATATATATTGTTACTCTAGAAAAGCCTGACTAGTTAGTTACTAAGTTCATAAGCAAGATAATGTCTTCTGTCAACATTTTCTTATAGTTTTAAATGCCCCCAACCTTTTCTTTTTTCCTCTTTAAGTTTGAGGACAGTTGTATTACTATTTAAAAGAAAAATACACCAGGGCAACTGTAAAATCTCAGCAGCTGCCCAGAGAGGAATGGAAGAGAGAGGAAATTCAGCCACACTATTTAAGCCAACATGGAGGTCAGACACATGGTGGGCAAGAAACTACATGGCAAAAAGGGTGGTTTTAGAGAAAAAGTAAGGAAGTCCAAAGTATCAAAAAACTTAGGCAAAAGAAAGATAAAAAGGAAAAGGGAGAGTTTTGCTTTTCTGACTCAAGCCTCAGAAAGCTGGGCAAACCCAGCTGAGCCTCATGATAGCTCACAGCGACAGTGACTATGCTGGGCAGGTAGGGATGGAGAATGAGGAGTGGGGCTGGAACTCTGGGTAGGAAAAGTACATCATACTAAAAAATGATTCTGCTTGCTCTTTCCCATAGCTTGAGATGATCTCCACCTTCCTAGGGGTGATCTCTTGGCCAGGTGCTTGACGCAGGCCAAATAGAATGTTAGGTCTCCACTAGGGCAGAGATTCTGTTCTCTGAACCAGAAGGAGTTTTCTTAATGTGTTGTTATTATTACTCTAATATATCTCTCCTCCAAATAAGTAAAGCTAAAATAATTTAGGACCCAATCAGGACCCCAAACAATTCTGGAAACTCTAACCTCTGGCAAGAACAAGGCTACCCAGAAACTCAAAGATGTCTCTGGCTTTTAATCAAAGAGAGAGAGAGAGAGAAGCAGAAAAGGTTACTTTTCTTAGAGGTCTTTTAACCCCAAAATGCTTCGTCAATCTCCCTCTCACCCCTAAAACTCATTGTTCCCATCAGTAGGGTTCCTTAGTTTTTGGTTCTGTTTTCTGTTGTTGTATGTTTTAGATTATAACATTGTTCCATCATTTCCCCTTCCCTTCCCTCCTTCCAGACCCTTCTATAACACCCTCACTTATTCTCTTTATTCAAATTCATTTTTTCTTCTTCTAAATTGTTCTGTGGTTGTTGTTGTGCTAGGTGTATCTGTGTGTGTTCCTAAAGATACCATTCCTTGGAGGAAACCAATGGCTCCATAATTGTACTGAAGACCCACTGAACAAGAGGAAAGTCATACCCAATACTGGAAGCCCAGCCAACTACCCAGGGCTAGTGAAGTCATGGACCTTGGAGGTGAACCTACAATCATCGCTTCCCCAAGCATAACTTTTATCTGCTGTTCTAATTCCTCTCTCCGAAGAGGTATGCCTGACTCTCGTTATAGAATTGGTTAAATGCCCTATACTCTTTAAAAGCATTCCATAAGTTACAAGTTAGTTTAATTTACTGGCTACACTAGACATTTAAGAAGATGTGAAAAATTGGTGAGATTGACCATGTCTTCAAGAGTTCAAATAATCACCATTCTAGTTCAACCTGAGTTAGGATGAACTGAACTCAGATAGAACTGTATTTTCACACATGTACAAAGGAATATTTTATGAAATCAAATAATGCAACAAGCAGGGATCAGGTTCCTGAAAGTCTATACTTAAAGCATGCTTTCAGCAGTTTTATAATCTTAACTGTTGAAGTCAGTCCTGAAGAAGCTGGTGTAAGTGTAAATATCATTCAGCCGCAGCTTCTTCTAAGTGGCTTGACAGTGTTTTGTCTTTTTAGGGCAGTAATGTCCAGCACCTTCGTGGATAGATTTTCCTTTGTCTAAGTGTCCCCAGCCCATCACCATCTATAGGGTCCACAGCACCATAAACTTGCTTTATCTAAATTTAAATTGCCTTGAAAAGTTGAGACCATTTTCTATTCCCTATTTTTGTAAATGGGCACTTTCCCACATATTCTCTCAATCAAGGTAAAAAAAAGTTTCTCAAACTCCTCTTCCTCTTAATCCTGAATGTTCATAAGCTCTGCATATCAAACAGAATCATTCAAGCATTGGCCTAAGCATCGCAATACCTCTCCTACATACCCTGGACTGTTTAATTACCTTCAAGATTTATTGAGTATTTTTTTACTATGCTTAAGACAAGGTGTGAGTCATCTCAGAACAGTATCCACCCAGTTGCATTGTCCTAGCGGAATTTAATGTTGCAAACAGTCAAGAAGACACAAACATCAGCAAGTAAGTTATTTTTAGATAAAGAAAATTAATAACAATAACATGATGTGACAAAGAATGCCAACAAGGGGACTAATGGAAGACGGATTTAGGAAAACCCCTCCGAGCTGACACTAGCTCTGAGATCTGACTCCTGAAATGGAGCCAGCAACTGAAAGGCCTGAGGGATGAACATTCTTCTTAGAGTGGAAAGTTGATGCACAGGCATGAACTAGTGGGAATTTCCAAGAGATAGGGGCAGTTTGAATGACTAGAGTATAGGAAGATGCGGAGGAAATTGGGAAGTCAGTCAATGACTCTAGGTGACTCTGGGATGGATGGAGGCAGGGTGCCCCTGGGAAGGAGGTGGAGAGAAAAAATGAGTGGAGGGAGAAAAGACGGAAAGGAATAGTTATTGAGTCTGTGTCTTCTGAGAAGCATTGTATAAATGCATTCCTTTGCATAGCTTCCCTAAATGTAATAACGTTCATTGGGATATATTCTTCTTTATTATTAATTAAAGTATGATTTTATTATTAATTAAGATATGGTCAAAGTAATTGCACCATTTCCTCTCTGCCTTCCCTTCATCCAGCCCCTCCCAAGGCCCTTCCTTCCAACTCTTTTCAGGCCCCTCTCAAACTGATAGTCTCTTCCTCCCTGGTTATCATTGCTACACACACACACACACACACACACACACACACACACACACACAAATACACATACACTAATTTAAAACTACATCTTGCTGACTCTGTTACTGTTGTTTGTGTGCGTACAGTTTCAGCACTTACTCCTGTGCCCTGGACAGCCAACCAGAGGGCTTATTCCTGAGAGAGGCCAATCCTTCTCTCAGCCATCATCATCCTCCCACAGTTCACTGTCCAGAGATGTGACCCCTTGAGATTTCCCTGCAGCATGTCTAATGGTGCTGCTATTTTTTGGATCCCATTTGTGCAGCCATTTTCTTGAGAGAAAGGTCCACAGCAGTTCTTCTGGTATTGTGGATTTTGCAGTCTTTGCACCCGCTCTTCCAAGATGTTGCCTGAGCCAGATGCTGAAACTGTGGTGATAATGTATCCTTTGGTGCTAAATTCTTTGAATATGATCTTGGATCACCAAAGAAATAATCTGGCTGAAATCGCAGAAAACACACACAATTAATAAGCAACGAAGGGTTTAAAAGCAACATTTTCTGACCAGAGGTTTTATTATATGTTATATACACATGTAATTTGAATATATACACATGTATTATGTGACTACACACACACACATGTATATATATTCTAGTGGAATATTTAGAAACAGAATTTTACTGCACCAACAAAACCCAGCATCTCTCTGTTCCACTGTAAACCAGCATCTCTCTGTCCCACTGTAAACCAGCATCTCTCTGTCCCACTGTAAACCAGCATTTCTCTATTCCAGTGCAAACCAACATCAGGTCAAAATCCATAAGAGAGATCTCTATGATTTTAGTTATCGTCAGTGAGAAAAAAAATCATGGTTGTAGAATGATTTTTAAATCTCCCTTTAAAATAGGAAAAGTTTTAGAGGAAGTGGCAATATTATAGGTTTTATTAACTTTGAAACTAGGACGTTCTCCAGACTCCTTTCACTGTAACACAAAAATCCCAGAACTAGAATCTGTGATAGAATTACTGTGTGAAAACTCAGAAGCCATGTCTTATGCCTAAATGCAATACTTCAGTAGCCCTCGAGCTGTGACTTGTAAATTATGATTTTAAGCCCCATCAAGACCTTATATTTATAGTCCCCTCCCAAAAAAATCATCAGAAATTAGAAGATGAATAGACTGTATTTTTTTACTTTAAATTTAGAGTTCATAGATAGATTTGAAACATTATTTCTTTGACATTTTATTCATCTTATATCACTAAATATATAGAAATAATTTTGAGAATATTTTATCATTAATGAGAAGTTCTTTGCAAAAAAGAAGTTACATTTCTATTTAACAAATATTCTAGTTTTCTTAAAGTTCAGAATTTCAATTACAATAGCCTCATGGTGTCTGGGATAACATCGGTATGTAGTTGATGAGTGTATGCCTAGTCCTCCACCAAGAAAAAAGTGTATGGCCCCAGATACCCAAAAACCTCATTCAGACAGTCATTAACACATGACAGGGATCTGTTGGCCAGGGGCAACAGTATGGTACTTATGAAGAACACAAGTGAAATCCCCTTCACAGAGCATCACAGGTTAGTTATTTTAATGAAAAGGCAAACTCTTTTATTATATATTAATAATCATAAGAGTTTAATACAAATTAATCTGTTTCATGGTACAAAAGTTTTGGACTAGGTAAATGTGGAGGTCCAAAAATGTGAGCCTATTGTTACCTTGTCTGATGGTCAGAGAGTTTGGAGGTAGTTCAAAATGGTTGACAAGTGTAGCTACACATCCCAACTCAGGATAAGACACCAATCTTGGAGTATATAGCAGAACATCATTAACAATCATTTTACTGATTGTTTTTTAACACCAGTAGTGTTTGGTTTTACCCTAGGTCTCTGGGTATTCTAGTCTCTGATTGTTGGTTCCCAGTAGTGTTGGGGATGGGTTTCTTTTCATGGAGTAGGCCTTAAGTTAAATCAGATATTGGTTGGCTACTCCCCCAAATTCTGTGCCATCATGCCCTAGCATATTTTGTAGGCAGGATATAGTGTAGGTCAGAGGTTTTGTGCCTGGGTTGGTGTCTATGTTTCTCTTTCAGTGGCCTGCAGAGTACCATCTCATACCAAAAAGACTAGAATGTAGGAGTGAGAGCTCCATGTAGGTACCAGTCCAATTTCTCCATGTTTAATGAGTTGTGTGGATGTTGTCTTTGGCAATGGCATCCCTACCCATGCTGTCAATTTGTAGAGATTAATGTATCACCACAAGGCTGTGACTTAACTGGCAAGGTTCCGGCATCTGTCTCCTTCAGCAACTACATGGCATCCCCTTGACTCCACCCACTCTATCTATATCTATATCTATAATCTTCCAGCCTGGCTATATTCTTTCCCACCATAGGCCAAAGCAGCTTTATTCATTAACCAATAAAAGCAACACATATACAGAAGGACATCCCATGTCAGTTGCCTCTACACTTTCACTATACATATATTTCTATGCACTTATCCATCACCAAAATCCCTGAAAAAATAAGTGAAAGAGTTAAAACTTGAAAAATAATTAGCTTTAAATGTGCTTTTCATGACACGTGTCTATTACCTGCATTCTACGCTTTCCCATACCTAATATTTACCTTCCTTGTTCTCCTTTTTATGTGTTATCCTGTAACCATAAATATATTTTTCTTTGGTTTATTCAGACACACACACCCACACACACTGACACACACACACACTGACACACATGTGCACAGCTAAGATCCGCATATAAAGAAAAACATGCATTTTTTCCTATTTCTGAGATTGTGTGGCCTCACTTAATAGTAGAGTTCTAAGTCTATAAATTTTCCCACAACTCCTTTCAGATACCACCTAACCCTAGTTAGAATAGCTATCAGGAAATCTGACAGCCAATTTTGTACAGAATGTGAAGAAAGAGGAGTATTTATTCACTGCTGGTAGGGGTGTAAATTAATGCAAGCCATTATGAAAATCAGTTTGGAGATCCCTCAAAAAAATTAAAAATAGAACCACCATTTGACTCAGCCATTTAATACCTAAGCAAAAACTGAAAGAACTCCATTCCCTACCATACAGATATTTCCACCCTCATGTTTATTGTTGCTTTATTCGTTACAGCAAGAAAATTGTACCAGCCTAGCTGCCTATCAAAAGATTAACGAGTGATGAAAATATGGCACACATATAAATAGAATACTATTTAGCTCTTAAAATATAACTTTCTTTCAGCTGGTAGATATAGCCACATCTCTTGTTCTAGATGCGAACAGATGGCTGAGGGGTGTGCAGGTTATTGGGCATGTGCATTCTGTTTAATTCTCCAAGCTTTTACTTATTTTTTCTTTTTATTTTTTAAAAGAAATTGTTGCTTGACCCTCTCTATACTGTATTCTTGGATTAGAAGCAAATCCCTCGATCAAAGAAGAAATAGTTCTCTGAACCATCATGGCTGGGGATGTAGAATTGCTCGTATCCATTAAAACATGAATCCTAAAGCAAAAGGACTAATCATCATTTGGAAGTTACTTCGTGGTCTTGACCATAAAAAATAAATAGTGGTATCTGGGTGCTTTTGTTTGCTCACATCATAGAGCAGAAACTAAGTCATCAAAATCATTTGCTCCAGAAATTTGGAGGTGATTACTTACAGAGAATAGTTAATAGAGAGGGGTTATCTTAATTTATTGGAAGAGTTGAGACCTATTGTTTACAGTTGTACACCAGAGATCAGTAAGAATTGCCTGTGTTAGTTCAAATGTTCAAAATTCTCATTCAGAAATGTTGCTTTACTCTCTAGAAAGGAGACCCTAGGACCAGTGACCAAGTTTGAGATCATCTGAAATTCCTTTATAATAGGATGCCGAACACCACTCAGTCATTGTTCTCTGCGTTTGGCCAGCTGTGGCTCTCTGTCATGGCTGCTGTCTATTGCAAAGGGAACCTTCTCTGTTGAGGAGCGAGAGGAACACTTACCTGCAGGTATTAGGGTGACTATTAAGAATGCGGTTAGAAATTAAACTAGCTCAGGAAAGTGGCAACGGTAGGTTCCAAGGCCTTTCTAGCCATGGGTTGTTGATGAGGCTCACACTACCAGGCATAAATTCCCTCCTATCGAGTGGGCCTTAAGTACAAGCAGATGGCTGTTGGTTAGAGCCAAGATAGAAGTGCCACTAAGGTACCATTGGGGGCATCTTGCTCCTGTACTCATTGTTGAATTTTGTAAACATGACAGTTGCTAAGACTACTGGCTGATTTTTCTCCCTTGGCAGATGGCATGGCACCTTCCAGTACAGCGAGTGCTGGTCCTCATAGAGGTGGCTTCCAGGTCAGTATCAGCTCAATTCTTCTGATGTCCTGTGTCAGAAATACTCTTTCTTTAAATGCTGGGTATCAACCAAGGGCAGCAGCAATAGCCTATACTGTTTTGAAAGTCTCTTGGCTTCCCTGACCAGCAACTTAAAAAGTACTCATGCCTGGTACTGTGGATTTTATTGGATAGACTATGGTTTTGGTAGAAAGTATTATCATCCTAAATGGTATAACTTCATTCAAGCAATATATGCAAGTATACATACACACACATACATATATGATATAATTTTTAGATAAACATATCTAAATATACATTTATGTGTAGATACATACACTTATATGTTATAGAAACAAAATAGATACATCTATATGCAAACAAACATACATATGTATACCTATATAATGCATTTTAGATAAATATGTTTTTCCATGAGTTTTTCAAACATTGTTATTTATCCTTCTTTCTTCCTTCTCTCTCCATATTCTCTTGCCTTCCCTTCCACAGTTATCACTGCTCCAAATTTTCTAATTTCTCCCTTCAAGGCGTATGTGTCCTGCTATTTCCTTCTCTAGAACTCCTTCTTTCCTCCCACCCCATCACTGGTCTCTTTTACTATCCCGTTTTCTGTGTTTGCTCAGAATTATGTACTTGCATCAGAAAATATGGAGCTAGGAACCACAGTTAAAAGAGAACATGTGGTGACTGTCTTTCTGGGACTGAGTTACCTCAATAAGTATGGTATTCTCCAGTTTCATCCATTTACCTGAAAAGTTCATTATTTAATTTTTCTTTATAGCAGAATAGAGTTCCCTTGTCTAGATGCACATTTTCATTATCCATTCATTCATCAGCTAAAGAATAGTTAAGGCTGTTTCCATTTCCAATCGATGCAATAGAACAGCAATGAACATGGCTGAGCAAGCATTTGTGGAGGATGCTGAGTCCTCTGGATATGCAGAGGAGTAGCATAGCTGACACATCTACAACACAACCCCGGTACCTAAGGTTCAAGAAGCATCTTGAAGAGGAGGTGAGAAGATGTAAGGGCCAGAGGAGCAAGGCAACTGCTGAGAGGATGTATCTTATAAATAGGACATGGACGTTGTACCCACAAAAATATCAACAATGTGGTAGCCTAAACAAGACCTACATAATGCCCACACCAGTAGCCTTGCAAATGTGGTTGGGGGAAATCTTACAAGGCCACATAGATAAAGCTCTAGATAAAGAGCTACAGGTAAGTACTGACTGCTGAGAGGGAGAGAAAACAGTTTTCTCCAAGGAAGAGCTCCCTCCGTTTACTATACAACACTGAATGGCCAGCCCAAAATATATACGTGTGAACAATACTAAATGAATTCAGCAGGTTGTCTTTATATATTTACACATGTATATGTGTGTGCATATATGTGTGTGTGTGTATGTAACAAGCAATGTGTAAAGAAAAATAGGGACAATACATGCATGCAGGAGATAGCCTTGGAAGAAAAGGAATTGGGGAGGAGAGTGGAAGGGGAGGCAGAGCATGATAATAAGGGATTGAAGATGATCAAAGCATAATGCAGTTATAAAACATCATAATGAAACCCATTACTTTGAACTACTTAGGAAAATATAGTGTCTTCATTATTCTTTACTGTATTTTTCTTCTAGAGATGCTGTCGGGTCATACTTGTCTTGTGTCATCCCAGAGTTTAATCTGTTTTATCCTTGGCCCCCTACATTATACAATAATTCTAAGATGCTTAGAGTGACCAGAAGGGTTAAGCACAGATTCAGACACATAGAACTTCATCCCCAGATCAGAATATAAAAGCGAAATGTGTGTGTATATCAACAAATGACATTACAAATCTTTCACAGCAGCTTTATTTAAGTTAGCCCTAAACTATAAATGTTCCATATACTCACCAACAGGAGAATGAGCATATAAACAGTAGCCTGTTCATATAATGGAATAATACTCAGCAACAAAACCAGTAACCCAATGGAAACATCAGCTTTATGTAAATATGGATAATCACTCAAGCCTACAGAGGGGGCAAAGAAAGATCCAAATATGGCTTCAGTAGTGTGAAGTCTCCATTTCAACTTTTATCACAATCGTTGGTACTGCGTTTCTCCTTTGAGACTCAGTACCCACAAAATTATTTATGATTCTTTCCCATGGAACATATAATTAAAACCATTCCTGGTGCTCAGAATAAAAATTAAATATATTACATACAATGACTGCTGTAGGCTATGAGAGTTTTATTTTCTCAAGAAGCCCTAGATGAGAATCCGTGCTCTACCGCATTTTATGTGAGTATGATCTTACATATATAGTTACATGAAACCAACAGTGATTGTCTCAAGAGGGAACTGGATAACGCGCTTCTCACTGTAGAACATACTACACAATTGGAATTTGTGCTATGTGAGTGCAAACATAAATTTCCCTTCAAATGTGGGAGTGAGGTATAAAATAGGAGAAGCTAAAGACAATAAAACAATACTTTGGTGTAGTTGTGCATTCGTTAGGATGTGCATGTTTGTGATTTGGCAGTGGAAACATGCGTGCTCAGAAGCCATCTCCCAGCTGATTCCAGAACTCTTTAAACTGACTACTGAGATTAACCATTACACCCTTCAGAAGTTCCAACTGGCAAATATCTCCAGAGAAGCTTCAAGATCATATGATTTCTCAAGAAAGTTCTCTGAGCTAGGCACAGTGTGCCCACCAGATTTCCAGGAGACTGAAGCAGAAGGATCACCTGAACCCGAGAGTTTGAAGCTTTCTATAGTAGGGTCAGCATAATAGGGTCTGGTCACAAAAACTAAGCCATCAAAACTATTCTTAGGTCACTTCAGAAAAGAAGCTCACCATGGCAACTTCATTCAGTATCAGAGTATATTTGATTTCTCCACACACTCAGTAGAACTGTGGTTATCACACACAGATCTACCAATATTTCATCCCAGATGGGGTCCATAAGGCCCATCTTCCTGCTGGGTGTTTATTGGCAGTTAATGGTTGCTAGGGAAGAAGACGTCATTGGCTTCAACGGCACAACCACTGATAAGTTGCCACTGTCCAGTGAGCAATCTCTCACCAACGCTCCTGCAAACTACTCTAATTAAATCCAGTGGGTCACAAATAAGAGGACATGAATGGAGGAGGGAAACTATTCAGGAAGAAGAAGAGTTTGGGAAAAAGAGGAGGAAGATGGAAAGGAAGAGGGGATAAAAATAGTTACACTGTGCATTATATACTCATATAAAATTGTCAAAAAGTTTAAAGACAGAAGAACTCTCAGATTTTGAAAAGGGAAATAACAGATAATGAAACTCCTAGACTAGAGGAACAGCAATCATGCTTCTTTGAAATCCACTCACACAACTGTTTTCATCACTGACAGCATACATACTCAGAAAATAGTTATTTACCAGCAACAAAAATAAAAAATCTTATTGCCTTTCTCATGAGAAATAATGCATAATAATCTTTGATTGGTTACAAACTAGCTGAAGTAATAAGTGTTGGAGAATATCAGCGAAGCCTTTGGCATGAGGGGCCCCCAGACTCCCCAAGGCCAGGTGGCAGGGATCACCTGGTTTCCACAGGTGCATTTCTGTCAGGAACCGGTTCCCATCACGTCACCCCTCCTAGCAGCCACTCTGTGCTTCTGCTGCTCTAAGTGGCTTTCTTCTGCTTTGCTTAGGCTCTTTTTTTCTTTCAGTTTTTTAAGACAGGGTTTCTCTGTAGCTTTGGAGCCCATCTTTGAACATGCTTTGTAGACCAGACTGGCCTTGAACTCACAGAAATCCACCTGCCTTTTGCCTCCCTAGTGCTGGGATTAAGCTCAGGCATTTTTAAAGCTGTGTTTTCATCTTTTATCATTGTCCTAGGAAAACAATCTGATTGGATTATGCTGAGTCAGGCATTCAACATAATATCCATTCAGCTGGAGACACGTACGAGGGCTTCCTATCAGCATGCCCCTTAGCCAGTCTGCGGAGCACGGGAAGAGTTAGGGCAGTCTCACTAAGAAGGCAGGACAGCATAGAGGGAGAGCAACAACTGAAGGCAAATGGCTGCAATTCACATTATAGCTGTCACGTGGGAGGCATTATCCTCCCAGAGTCCGGCTGCTTAGGGGCTAATTTAGAGAGCATGTCTTTTACATTTAGTATTTCCATAAAAGCCTCTCCTGGATTGATCTATTTCTAAAATGTGTATAGTTTAAATTGAAGGATGGGCTTAGAAAATGGAGTCCAATCAGAGAGATGTGGGGAGAGAGAGAGAGAGAGAGAGAGAGAGAGAGAGAGAGAGAGAGAGAGAGAGAGCTCTCAGGTGGGAAGCTGAAGATCAGCCTGCCTCAGCGGATGGGGGAGGGACTGAACACTTATATCTGATCTGTAGACAAGAAGAGAGG
>JAQHUG010000354.1:1018677-1064881 GCA_028555095.1 Dicrostonyx torquatus
CTGCTGAGTAGTATTCTAATGTGTATATATTCCACACTTTCTGGATCCATTCTTCCATTGAGGGGCACCTAGGTTGTTTCCAGGTCCTGGCTATTACAAACAATGCTGCTAAACATCTTCTATACAAAATATTTAATTTCTACACAAATTTGTGTAAGAAGTAAATTTTTTGGTATGATTAACATTTGAAATGGAGAATATGTACCTTTAATTCTCAAATTCAGCCATTTAGTTTTTTGTTTAACAAAATATTCATACATTAAAATTAGTATTTTGATAGTACATTCTTTCTTTTTTGGGGGGGGGTGGTTGAGACAAGGTTTCTTTGTAGCTTTGGAGGCTGTCCTGGAACTAGCTCTTGTAGACCAGGCTGGCCTTGAACTTATAGAGATCCGCCTGCCTCTGCCTCCTGAGATTAAAGGCGTGCACCACCACCACCCGGCTGATAGTACATTATTTCAACAAAATTTATTAATCCTGGGAGTAGCTAATGACTCAAGATCCACAAAGATACAGTCTACATTTCAAAGTCAACTTAGAAGAGATTACACAGTGCGTATTAGTATTTGTTAATTCTCAGGCATAGCTAAATGGTCTCAGAGGCAGTTGCCTTCATTATCCCCATTTTACAGGAAGGAGACTGAGGCACACTTGAGTCATAGAAGAGCAAAGGTTGAATTTCAATCACTGTTAGGTTCCAGTTGCTGTCATGAAGTCCCACAGACTAGACCAGACCATACAGTACCTGAAAGAAGGACTTTTAGAAGTCTTTTACCATACTGAAAGAAAGGAGACTCTAATTCCTCCTAGGGGGACTGTTTCCTTGGCTTCTCCACCTTGTAGAAGTCAGCTGTACCCTGATTCATGGCAGTTTCTCCATCTTCAAGATCAGCATCATAGCATCTTCTTTCTTTTGGGGACACTGTGATCCCATTGGGCTCACCCAGGATGATGACCTTACCTTAAATTTCTCAGCTTAATTACACAGAAAGAGTCTTCTGACCAGATTAGAAAGCATAGTTAAGGCTCTGGGCACTGAGATGCAAATGTCTTTGAGAAATAATTCCTCTCAAACCCACCATATTAATTGGCATCCCAGCATCCAGGCTATAAGGCAAAGCCAAGTCACGTAATTCTTACCTAAGCCACAGTGCAAGACAGCAGTGATAAAGACAGTCATAGCAAAGGGAAGATATTTTTAAAGAAATTCCTACTCCAAGCCTACAATCTGTCCTAACAACCATTTGGTGAATGAATGCCTGCTAGCAGCTGACTCACTTGACTTGGTCATTGGAACATTTGTAACATAATGCCTACTATTTATATGAGTCACCAGGGGGATATAAAAGATATGTGGCCTTTTCACTGCTCTCAAGAAGTTTAAAGTCATATTGCAGAGACAGTATTAGCCTTCATGAAATCATAAGCCAGATGCAAATAGTAAATAAGACAAAATCGTATCTGAGGGCTTATTGTCACAACATTAAAACTAGATAACAGGAGAAAACTCAAAGGACTAATGGACTTCACACATCTAAGAATAATAGTGGAGTCTGGAGGACAAGTACAGGAAGACAAGAAGGTGTAGGTGTGATTGCATTTTTTTTAAAGGTGGCTGGACAGATGAGAGTATCTGTTCTATACTAGACAGTACACAAGTTGGTGTCAGGAAAAACAAAACATTGAACTGTCTATAACTTATCTTTATGTTGTGGCATTTTATTCTTTTGCAATTGTGTTTGTTGTTTGCCACCCAAAATTATGATGGCGTAATTCTAACCCATGCTACTCAGGAAGAGATAACAAGAGTTCTAGGATTTGGTCTACATATTCCAGAATCTAAAGAACAATTTCAGAGCAGGAGAACAGAGCTTACAAGTACCATGTTCTGTTTGTCTTCCTCTGAATTTACAGAGCCTGATATCTAAATATATGCCTCTGATACTAAATATAAAGCTGATAATCTTGCAGAAGCTCGAAGAGTTCTTCAGTTGAACGGGAAAGGACAGCAGGGCAAAGCTACTGGGCGGCAGAGTCTCAGATGTCAGAGGAGTCTGAAGTTGTACCAGCGGATTTTAACAGAGCTAGGAGAGCCCACAGCAGCCTCCTCAACTCAGAACAGCCTTGCAAGATGAGGGCTGGGGTCTGAGCGTCTTGAGAGAAACTGGTGTCCTTAGGAAGAAGAAATTATCCCATGAGATAAGAGTTTAAACAGTTTAGCAGGAGACATTTGTTGAATAGAGAAGCAGAGCTGATGTGGAGGGGCAAAGACCCCGAAAGCCTGACATGTGGAAACCCACAGGCACACCCACCAGGTCTACAAAAGGGGCCACTTTGCAGCCTCTGCACTGTTGATCAGGTCTTTGCACCGAGTACAGGTCACTGAGATTAATTAGGTAATTATCCACTTTCCCTTCAAACCCATAGCCAAACTAGAATATTTTGCTGTAAAATTTATAATGATAGTAATTATTTGGGAAGAATATCTTGTCTCTTTTGATAGAGCTAGATTTTTGAACATAGGTCAAAGTTAATTTCAACAAATAGGATTGGTGTAAGCTATTTGCATAAAGTCAGAGAAAAATGAGAAATTAAATCATCAGCCCTAAACATTCTAAGAATTCAGCACAGAAATTGGGCATATAATTCCATGTATTTGCTAATAGAATATATCATGCATAACTTAATCTTTTACTTTTAATTCTGCAACTTCATTGTCTAATCCCACATGGAGTTTATGAGACATGAAAACCTTCAACCATAGGATAATTAATCATAAATCATTTAATTTCTTTACATTTGCCCTGGTTTTGTCTTTTTCCTCTGTTGCACTTTCTGTGTCTACTGCCAGATTTCTGTGTGTTTCCATTTGTTGCATCTTGGGCCAACACTGAACATACAGATGTTTACATGGTAGTCTGAGATTGACTCCATGTCCTTGGTAAGAGGTAAAAATCTCAGCTATAACATGATCTGCTTCTGATTTCAAATTGTCAAGTGGACACAGTGGTTTACTCATTCAGAACTGTAAACAGAATCAGAAAAAGGGGGTGTTGTTTGCTTCAGAAGGCTTTGATAACAAAGACATTTTCAAGATTTAGCCAGAGAAGCATTTCTCAGGAATAAAGGTAGATATTAGTGGGGGGAAATTGTATTTTCAAAAATCATAGGTTAGGGATTTCCTATTTAATGAAATATAGTTTTAAAAATAAATAAGCAAAAGTAATGTATTTTCATCATTTTATTTTTATTTATTTATTAAATATTTATTAAATATTTTTAATAGGTTCCACAACGTTACTCACAGGTTTGTGTAAACTGGTAATAGTTAATTACACACAGGGCAAACCTCCTGGCCTTGCTACAGATGCAGTAAGTACCCCACAATCTGTGATAAGAAGGCCCACACTTGGTTTAAGGCTCTGCTGTGGTTTTCTTGAAATTCTCTACAATTTCATCTTTGAGTTTGTGTTTTGTAAGTGAAGACCTATGAAGCACATTTGGCATCTTCCACTGTCATTTCTGAACTCTCCATTTGGACACTGTCTTCACCATTAGCCTTGAGCAGAGAATCCCAGTAGAGTTCCCAAGATGAGTAGCATTCGAAGGGCACATTTTGGTGAAGATAGATTGAAAAGCAAAAATTTCTCCTAAACCAGGGAAACAGTTGCACAAAGACTAGAGAAGGGAGCAGTTTGATTATTATCTCTGTGTTCAAGTCAAGTGTGATGCAATCAGGGGTGCCTCTTCTTCACTGCAGTGGCAGAGATCAACCCTCTCGGATAACCAAACTCATCATACATTCTTTGGATGTCTTCAACATAAATAAAAAACTAGGTCTCAAAAGAGAGAGTTTGATAACACAATTTAACTCATTTTTTTAAAATCTCCATTCACTTGGTAATCGGTTTGACCATCTGTGTTAATAATAATCTTTTGCCAGCAAATAAACCAATGAGCATTGATATCTTTAGACAAGGAGGCAGTTGTGAAACAGTCTGCAGGACTGAGGTTCCACAGGAAGCAGGAGACAGAGCCCTGTGTTCCTTGATTGCATTTCCAAGAAATGATTCTGTGATCCTGTGATAGATGTCCATGGACCATGGAACTAGTAAAAGGCATCATTAGACACAGGGTTCCCCTTAGGGCACAGGTTGTCACCCAATGGGCTTTTAATCCTGCTTCTCCCACTTCAGAAATCAGCCTGTGATCTCATGTACTAGAAAGGAAGTAAGCAATCCTTACCAACCCTTAACACGCACCATCGCCACACCCCAAAATCTCCATGTGCTATTGTTAAGATGCTTCAGTACATCTTGAGAAGCAGTGCCCACACTTGTGTGTACAGCATCCTTTTCCTGGGTGTCTTCTTTCCCTCAACGCTTATCTCTATATTAAAAACATTTTAATATACTTACTTTTGCTTCATAAGAGGATGTATACTCCAAACACCAGTGCTTATAAGCTTCTTAAACTACACACTATATGGAATGGGAAAAAGAAGTATCTTTCTCCCCACTCTGGACAAGAGAGAAGCAATCTTTAAGATGTACTTAGACCTTCTGGCCTGTGCCTGTTGACAGCTTAGGAGATGAGGCTGCCCTTCAAGCAGCTCTTACTGTAAATCCACAGAGCTGGCAGTGGCCACCAAAGAATCATGCCATGCCCTTTCTGCTCGTGTTACTTCTCGGTATTCACCAATCAATTCACGACACAGAAAGAAACGAAAAGGCTCTTCTCAACGTCTCCCCTTTTTCTCCTCTTCAGCAAGCACATGACAGAGCATGTGTGTAGAATGGATGCCTGCTAAGAACTGACGAAAAGCAGTGAGTTAGCTTTGTGGCTTCCCATTATCTAGGGTTTTAATTTTACTCAGTTTTGAAGTCAGTGTACAGCAGAATGGATTTCGGTATGTCATCTTGACTTGAAAAATGCATATATATGCCCAAGCTATAGAATACCACAGATTTTGCATGAGTTCAATTCACTGACAATTTCATTTAAAAATTGAAAAATTATCATATAAAAATGGAAAATAAAATTCTTTCTAGCAATGCACTGTTTTTGCTTTTTCTGTTTTTAATATTTTATTAATTCTTTGAGAATTTCACGCATCATAAGTCTCATAACTTTTTATAGTGGCATTACATAGCCAGCGTAATACCCTAGCAAACAGAAGGAAGATTTTTGAATGGAGGAAAAGGTTTCTACTTTAGAACTATGTGTGTGCACATGTGGGTATGTGTGCATGTGTGGGTGTATGTGCACACATGTGTGCATGTATGTGTGTACTCGGGTGTATGCATGTGCACGTCTATCACATATATGTGAATGCACATACAAGAAAATGCAGGAGTCAGAGTGGAAGGTCGGATGGTTTTCTTACTCACTCTACCTTATTGCTTTGAGAGCAGGTCTCACCAAACTGGTAGCTCAGGGAAGCCTGGGCCAGGGAGCGCCAAGGATCCACCTTTCTCTCCCTAACCCCAGTGCTGGAGTTGCAGGTACATGCAGTCACACTTGGCTTTGTATGGTCTTGCTGGGGAGTTTAACACTGACGCTTATGTTTGCAGAGCAGTGTTCCTACCACTGAGCCATCTCCTTCACCCCAATTTAATGCTTTTATCAGCCCCTTTTCCCCTAGATTTTGAACAAAAGGTCTAATAGTTTTGCTTTGCAAGGCCATCTCTAGTTTCTGCTACAACTTTATAAAACAAATTTGTCAGACTATATACCTCAAGCCTACAGTAACACAACCTCCAGACAGAGAGCCCAGACATTACACCTTTTTAAAATATAAGCTCGTGAGAGAGGATTCAGATGCACAACTTTTAGCAATCATTGCCATAGGCCAAAGAGCCTACCGCTCAGAGCGGTTAGGAAAGATGTGCTCGAGATTGGAGTAGAGTCTTGAAAGGCAATGGAATTGAGTTGAGGGTAAATTCAGGTGAGATGCAATGAAGGCTGAGCTCTCAGAGAGCATAAAGGACTAGCAAGCACAGGCTAGAAAGAATAGCATTGAAGCCGTTTGTCGTGGGCAAAAGAAATTGGCAACCGGTTAGTCAGGTGTCCCCAAACTGTTAAAGACTTTGAAAGTGAATTCACTCTTGAAAATGTGAAGGAACACAGGCCTCTTCTGAGAGAGGTGCAAAGCCTTCTGCAGAAGAGATGAAATGGAAGGTGGGAGGCAGGAAGGTCTGTGAGTGTAACACAGCCGGGCTCCCTGTAAAAGAAGCAGGGCCTTTATCAGCATACCTTGATCCTATTTAGTTTGTCACACGCACATGTGTGTGGAGATGCATGTCTACGGGGTAGGTGCAGGCGCAGGTGTGAAGGCCTGATGCTGGTACTGGGAGCCTGGCCCCATCTCTTCCCTCCATGTTCACAGATGCAGGGTCTTTCCGTTGAACACAGAGCTCTCTCCATATAGCTTGTCTAGCCAGCCTGCTCTAGGATCCTTGGTTATTGCCTCCTGAGTGGTGGGATTACAGATGGACCATCACAATGACCTGGCATTTACACAGGTCCTGGGGATCTGCACTTGGGTCCTCACACTTGCAGGGCAAGTGTTTTATCTGCTGAGCCATCTTCCCAGTGCCCCACCCCAGAATACTATTTTAAAATACAATTTAGCAAATGCAATAAAATCAAGAAAATGACATGGTAAATGTTAGCCAGAAAGCACACCACTATCTGAGTGTTAGCCAAAGCAATCAACCTCTCCTTCAAAAAGTGTTTCTGCACAGATCATTAAAAACATAGCAATTCTCTTGAAGATTGTAATTAATTTTGGATTGAATGCCTATGAAAAACCATTTCATTTTTTCTTTCTTTTCTCTTTCTTTTTCTAAGCTGGCCTGTGGAACATAGTTAGCTGGTTGCAGGCAGCCATGCGCTCCACTGTAACAATGAAGCTCTGGGTAATACTGGACTAGATGATGTAATGATCAGAAGAGCATTTTCAAAGAACATGAATAAGAAATGAGGAAAGAATCATGGGCTTTTTAATTGGCTGGCTAGAAATGACTTAGAAAAACAAGGGGTGCTTTTGCCAAAGATAAAATTTGAGACTGCAGAAAAATGATAAACTTGGTTTTAGATAAGCACATGCTAATAACAGTAGAACAAGTCTGTAGACACCACTAAGTACCAGTGATGACAGCTGTATGGTCAGGGGAGTGCTTATCTCCTGGGAGAAACTAGATCATGAGGACCCTATTTTACCAAGATAGGAAAGGGCTGAATCATGTAAGTATGAGAACCCTCCAAAGAAGGGTTTTCTAAAAAGTATCTTGCCAAAGCCAACGGAGGTGATTACCAATGGCAGAGAACACAAATTCACAGAAACAGCAATAATATAGATAGTTCAAGATACAGTTATGGGAACATGCTTAGTATTTCACTAGACAGACGAGTGTCATGTCTAACATCTGTACACATCCTCACCGTGGTCCTTCCTCCCCATGCTTTCATCTGGTTCCTCTGGCTTACAAGTTCGTTTTGATATGATAGTACACAGAGTCTCCCTCTGAGGCAGATGTTAAGCTTGTCTTTTCTTGCCCAGAGTGTTTATCAATGCAAGTGGGAGAGACAAGGCTGCATTTAAATGCCTCTCAGTCTTTATTAATCTCACAATATAAAAACGCTCAGCACAACGGACAGTCAAACCATTGAAACCCCCTCTGCACGTGTTGTATCTGTTTTGTTTCCCAATAGAAGTTTCTCTGTGTAGCCCTGGCTGTCCTGGAACTCACTTTATAGACCAGGCTGACCTCGAATTCAGTGATAGGCCTGTCTCTTCCTCCCCAGTGCTGGAATAAAGGTGTGCACCACCTTTAAAAAGCTTTTAAAGATAGAAAAGGTTTCAGTCTCACCCATGACATAGTAAAGGCAATTTAATGGAGATACTGTCTCCTGCCTATCACACTGATAAAACCAGAGAAGTCTGATGGTGTAGAGGCAGGAGACTCCCACTCCTCACTGCTGAGAGTGCAGAATTCCATAGCTGCTCCGCCAGGTACACATTCCAAAGGCTTCAACCCAGCAACTTCACATTCAGATCTTACCCTAAAGTAAAAACAAGAACAATGCAAGGAAATTAGAAAGTGAGCTTGTGTTGCACAATAGAATTATATAAATGTTAAATCTCACAGTGTGCGTGCGTGTGTATTTGTGCGTGTGTGCGTGTGTGTAGGTTAGAGGTCAGCTTTGGATGTCATACCTCAGGGATTTCCCACCTTGATTTTTGAAAGAGGATCTTCCCCATGGGTCTTGAAACTCGCCAATTAGGTGAGGATGGCTGGCCAGAGAACCTCTGAGATCCGCCTGTCCCTGCCTCCTCAGCCCAGGGGTTACACCACATACCACTTTTTATATGGGCAAAAGGACTGATCTCAGGCCCCCCATTTTGGGGGAAAGTGTTGTAAAATAGGCTTTTTGATAGCTTCATCCCGAAGCACTTGAGGATAACATGTTACAACTGGCTTCCAAATACCTTAGTGTTGGGCAAATAAATAAGTGTGTATGTTTACACACAGAGAGAAGAGTTTTAAAAATATACTAATAAATGAGACAAAATGTTAACTGATAAACCCACGCTTCTATTTGACTTGGCTAGAATGTTCAGGGGATCTGTTGCATAAAATGCTAATTAGAGTTAATAATATTCTAGATACTAGAAAAATGATAGGACATTTAAATTTTTCTCACCATAAAAATATTAAATATGTACTATAAAGGACATGTTAAATTGATTAAGTCAATCTACAGTACATTTATATACATATCAAATCATTACAGTGTATTTTGGTGTTGCTAAGCTACAGTTTTGGGGCTGGGTTATGGTGACGCTCACTTTTAATTCCAGCACTCAGTAAGGCAAGGCAGGAGACCTCTGAGAGTCTGAGGCCAGCCTGGTCTATAAAGTGAGTTCCAGGACAGCTAGGGCTATACAATGAAACCTTGTCTTAAAAAATAAGTTATATATATATATATATATTTATATATATGTGTGTGTGTGTGTGTGTATACATATAGGCTAATAGGTTATGGCTAGATGTCTATATACTGTTACATTTGTTACATTTAGCATTTTTGAAAGAGAGTACAGAAAAGAGCGAACAATTCCTTACTGAGAATCAGTAGATTTGTTATAGTACAGTAGTTCTTAATCTGAGAAGGCCATTAAGCATCTAAAAAAGCTTTCTAGCCTTGTTTTTTGAAAAAGAAGGATTTGAGTATTATTATTATAACAATAATAATTATTGTTGCTGTTGCTATAATTTGTTTTGTATGGGCCCCTGTGCCTCTGCCTTAAAAGTGGGCCAAAGTGTGGATCTGGTCACAGGTCTCGTTAATTATAGGTGTGAGGGAGCAGCAGATCTGGGGAGGGGCACTCCAAACTCTGCAAGCTGCACTCTGAGTCCTGCCAGGGTCCTGCTCAGACCTCCAGGGAGAGCCCGGCCTGGTGTGGTTTATTGGCTTCTGGAGAGGGAACAGACTGTGCTGGGGAATTCACAACTTGGAAAGTCGATTGAGGAAAAATCCAGGCTGGCAAATTTTGATGTCTTTACAAGCCTTCATGTTAGGTAATTAAAACTAATTTATCTTTTAAAATAATTTTATGTTTCTTAATATTGACTTCACCTTAAAAACAACTTCCCGATAAACCGCTGTGCCTCTTACCTGTCGTCTCAGCGTTAAAGCAGTGAAAAGGCAGAGTTGGTGTCTTCACTCCAAACTCAATTTTAATGCAGCTTCTCATAGAAGATGGAAGAAATAACTCAGTCTATTTTGTCCCATCAGGTTATTCAATCATTGTTGAATAACAAACCTTAACCTTTCTTTCAGATGTCTCCTAAGCATAACTAATAAACATGAAGGAATTTTGCCTGGAAGCTACCAAACACTATGTAAATGATAGGGCACAATTTTGTCATAATGTAAGTTTTTTTTTTTTTTTTTTAAATCTCCAGGCTGATTTATTTTTTGAGACAGGCTTTCTCTGTGTAGCTTTGGAGCCTGTCCTAGAACTAGCTCTTGTAGACCAGGCTGGCCTCCAACTCACAGAAATCCGCCTGTCTCTGTCTCCCTGAGTGCTGGGATTAAAGGCATGAGCCACCACTGCCTGACCTACCATGCTGATTTGTAACATAGTATTTTTATTATTTTTGAGAATTTCATACATGTATACAGTGAGTTTTAATCATAGTCACCCCGGTCCTTCCAGATCCACACCCACCCTTTCTCAACTTCATGTCCCCTTTTTTAAAAATTATAATCTACTTACTGAGTTCAATTTATGCCGCCCATATATGCATGAGTGTGGGGCCATAGGCTTGAATCTGGTCAACAAAGAAAACTGGCTTTCCCTCTCTCAGCACCACCACTTATCAGACAGCTCCCAGCTAGGGGCTGGGAATTATGAACCCACCACCCTCAGTGCTGGAATGCTGATTGGATTGATCTTGGTCGATCTTGTGCAGGCAAACCCAGCCGCTGAATCCTATAAGCACCTGGGTCCTGTCAAGTCCACGACAGCTTTGATTCCAGCCTCTGTTACCTCTGGCTCTTGCTACATTGTCTCCACTTCTTCCCTGATGTTTCCTGAGCCTTGAAGAAAGAGAGTGTGCTATACAGAGGCCCCACTTATGGTTGAGCACTCCACAGACATCCATTTGTTGCACTTTGACCAGTTGCAGGTTTCTGTATTATCTACGTTTCAGTGCACAAAGCAGGTTCCCTCATGTCTGAGAACTGCACTAATGGCATAGAGATGAGCACTGGAAGGGCAGGGTGATGCTAATCTATTTAGCAAAATAATAATAGCCATTCACCCCAGGACCTATGAGCTCCCCATCACAGAGTCTTGGTTAGAATTACAGTAATCATTTCTCCCTGTAGAGTAAATCTTTAATCCAGTCAGAAAGCAGTTTTTCCATAATACCCATGCCACTTACACGCATGGGCATATTCTGCCTGGCTGGTCATCATTGTAGCTTACAGGCTCACAGCGGGATGAGACAGCTGATGCTATTCTTTCCCAGCGGCTCCGGAAGCCTCTTCTACAGAACATACCAAGCAGAAAAGAAGCTTTCTGGATAATAGATGATAAAGCTGATGTATCCATGTTCTGTAGCCAAAGTATGTGGTAGCTTCAGCAATAGGATCTTATCACCTAGTTCAGGTAGGTAGTCATGAGCAATGGCAAAAGACAACACATTGTTTGGCGGGGAGTTCTGGGACATCTCTGACCCATGGTTAGAGGAGGCATCCCACACATGGCACTGGGCTGTTTATTTGCAGTTCATGGCTTTTAGATGGACGTAAAACCTTGTGTACAGTACAGCAACTCCAGTTAATCTGTCCTCTCTCTCCTCTCTCTCTCTCTCTCTCTCTCTCTCTCTCTCTCTCTCTCTCACTGACTCTCTCTCTCATGAATGTGTGTGTATGTGTGTGCACATGATGCTTATTAAATAGTATTTCCATATAACATTTGTCAACATCCTCAGTGTTAGTTACTGTTCCCCTTTCTATGTCTTACCCTCCCACTCTCTTCTCACTTCTTTCTCCATTACTATTATTTCCCTTCATATCAATTGTACTCTACTATCCCTCCTTCCTTTCACACACACACGCACACATGTGCACACACATGCACACATGCACACACAGACACACACACATACACACATACACATACCCTTTCTAGTCTCCCTGCCAGGCTAATTTTCTAATAATAAACATTTTACTTTTAAGATAGCATAATTTTAAAAAAAATTTGCAATAAAAATAATAGAACTCATAAATTAATTTTATTGGCTAAGACTTAAGATTGCTTGTTTGCTTAGAAGTTTCAAAGCAACTTAAGATTTCAGAGGAAGTTTGGGGAGATTTAGAAAATATTTTAGCATGCATGCTTTATAACTTCATAAATATTTCCATAGAAAATGACGAAGTAGTTCACCTTCCAACTCTAACCTAAAGGTAAAAAAGAAAAGAGCATGTTTAAAGCAGACAAAGGCTAATCATAGTAAAACTAACTTTTTATTATCAACTTTTAATTTAAAAAGGCGTAATTGTGATTTTCCAAACACGGTTGACTTTTGCTCCTGCTTTGCAGTCTCCGAGGAGCCCTGTATTGGGCGCAGGGTTCCCTGCCACCTGAAGGGAAGTTCTTCCTTCTCTCATGTCTACACTTGACATGCACTTGCCTGTAAGAATGCAATAGACGTTGACTTTGACAATACCCAAACGAGAAGCGTCTCCCATGTGAGCTATCATCTCAGATCCCTTTCCAACCTAACTGTAATTGCTCCTTCCTTCCTGTTAGACACTTCATCTCAGGAAAGGTTTTTTGTTTGTTTGTTTGTTTTACTTAGGATTATGCCTTCAGTTTCCTGCATGGTAAAAAATAGTCAATGTTGAAAACAAAATTTAAATCTCTCTTTTCTTCACGCAGGTGAATGAGTTTAGACCATTGACTCATCATTGTCCCCTCTGTTTTATAACTGAGACTTGTCACCTATACCTTCCTCCTTTCCTGCTTGCTCTTTGATCCCTTTTTCTTGATTTAGCTACGTCTCTTTCTGGATATCTCTCTGGCTAACTAATAACTGTCTCAGACTCCTCTAAGAGATTGATTTGATTAGTTCTGAGTCACTGTTGCCAGATGAAGCAGAGCTCAGAAGAGCGGGGACTGCGGGGGGGGGGGGGAGAAACACACATACACACAGGCAAAGCAGACCATTATCCACACAAGCAAAACTCGTGAGTCAACAGAATCTCTAAGAAGAAGCAGGAAAATATAGGCAAGTGTGAGGTGAGCATTTTCAAGTCAGGCATTAATGACCCTCTGCTACTGGGCAGTGGTCAGATAATCAGGTCAGAGGTGCCATCTGGACTGTGACCAATGTCCTAGCTCCTGAACCACAAGCCAGTTACACAAAATGAACTGAATAGCTTGCTACATTTTCATAATTTATAGTGTGTGGCTACAATCCCAGTCTTATTTCCATACACACTATAATAACCAGACATTTTATTTGAAGTAACCTAAGAATTTCAGCATTGTAACCCTGAAAAGCTTTTCATAGATTTACTTTGTTTACATTAAATATTAAAACACAGTCTCTTTTCAAAGAAGCATGAAGTCAAAGCAATTTTAGCATGCAGGGCTGCAGTGGGCCTTCTGTGTCACGCCACTGCTAGAGCATGAATTCCACAAAATGTCCATCACGTCAGAGGAGGGACGTTTTGCTTTCCTCAGTAGATTCCTTGTGTATTGAGTACATTGAGTCTTTATTTTTTCTATAAAAGTGTTACCAAATTACGTAAGCCCTATATTTATGGCTCATGATTGATGAATGAGATTGAACATTTACTGAAATAATTTTCTCAAGTTTATGACAGGAAATGCATATTTATTGAAAATGACTTGGCTTATCTGGTCAATTTTCTGTAAATTAATTGAGAAATTGACTCCGGGTGTTCCCTGGGGAACGTCTTCCATGAAATCACCGTAGGACACAAAAGCACATATTGAGGAAACATGCCTTGGAGTCTAGCCCTGGCTTCACTTCCTTTTTCTCCTGAATGGCAGGTCCCTCTGTGACTTCCTTCTGTCTCCAGACTGCATTTCAAGAGCCTCCCTTTGGTCTCTCTCTTGCCATCTGTGTCCATCTCAGCTTCCCTAAGCTTTTGCCTGCTGTTCTATAAACCTAGCCTCTGGGTAATCCTGGATCTGCTGTGGGCTCTGATACCTGTCAGCCAGAGGATGCCATGCACGTTCTCATAGCTGGAGCCCGACTATTTAGAAAGACAATAGGTGAAAGTTCTGCTCCAGCCTTCCTTTTCATTTGTAGATTTCTCCAGGAGAAGTGCTTATCTCCAAGCTGGTGAAGGAATGCAGGTGTGTGTGCTGGGGGAGGTGCCCCGGAAAAAGGAATAAGATATAGATAAATTCCTCAAAGGTAAAGGGAGATGGCAGAGCGAGAAAGGAGTTAGAAAGAGCATGGCAGAGCAGAAATAGGGAGCATGGAAAAGCAGAAGGGGTTTTGAGAGAACATTGAGAGCAGAATGGTTTTTAGGGAGATATAATAAACACAAGGCCACGCTGAAGAATGAGAGAAGTCTGAAGCGGCCTTTTAAGCTGTAATGGTGTGAAAGCCTGTTTCTTTCCTCGCGTCTCCGGGGACACATTTGGGGAAAAACATCAGTTTCTATGTTGGGGCGACGGTCCCCAACTATCTGCCACTTCTATTACTATTGAACACCACAAAAGCAATCTTTCAAGTGCTAAGATATAGGTTCCTTCTAAGCTTTACACTATTTCCTTTCAGAAAAATCAAAATTGGTTATTGTTTTGAGTCTTGTAACTGTTGTAACTGAGGTCTCACCTTTTGCTAAGAGGACTTTGTTGTTCCTAACACCACAACACACACACACACACACACACACACACACAGAGAGAGAGAGAGAGAGAGAGAGAGAGAGAGAGAGAGAGAGAGAGAGAGAGAGAGAGAGCCTCAGAGGTCCTAACATCCTAACATCAGAATCGGGCTTTCCCTTCAGTCGCAGAAGCTGACATGTCTCAGGATGTGAACTTCTCACCATCTCCACAAGCACGTGCTGCCCATACAGTGTGAGAGTGTTCTGGAGTGGGATCCACCTTCTATCCACCTGAGCTATTTATTCTTCTATTGATATCAGTAAAGTCTTTATTCAGAATCTCTATTGCTCAATCAGAGATCAAATTGGGTTCCAATTTTTACTGTTCCTACATTTTTGGGTTCATCATGAAGGATTTTGTTCTCCTCTCAATGACAGTTTAGGAGTTGATGATATAATCTTCTTTCTGCCTTTTCCTCACCAACGCCTTGTTCCCAAAACACATTAATTAATACACAAAAGGCAAAAACGACCTTTTGAAAATGGAACTTGAAGCTATACAGATGGTTCAGGAGATAAGAGTACACTCTTCAAAAAGATCCAGGTTCGATTCCCAGCACCTACATGGCAGTTCTCAACACCCTTTTCTAGCCTTTATTGCTTCAGAAATGCACAGTGCACAGACACACATGCTGAGAAGTCATGCACATAAAATACGATAATAAAATAAATTTTAAAATTAGAAACTAATGTTTCTCAAGTAAATGAAATGAGGTTCAATTCATTTCATTTCAATTTGGCCCCTCAAACATTTTTACAAAATTATTACACTCTAATTATTAAGGAAGGAAGGTACAGTACATATATTTTTAATATACACTTTGATCTATGTAAGCAAAGATCTTAAAGCATTTCCTTTTAAAAGCAAAATATTTTAAAATTTATATTTATCTAGAAATTTCTTCTTTTACTATAACTAAAAAAGTAGAATGAAGAAAAATTACTTTAGTATTACTGTCAATGTAAACAAGGTCTGGCTCTAGATTATAATCATGGTTTACTGGGCAGTTTAAGACAGTGACCCAAGGGGAGGATTTCCAAAGTTTATAAAATTTTATGTTTGCATCCCTCCGTTAAAAAGAACAAAGGAAACTAACAAAATGTCACTTTCGTGTGAGCACTTGGGACGCTAAGCCTTCTCCTGTGCTGATGCTCAGACTGTAGAGCTCACGCTCAGGCTGTATAGCCAAAGATGCCACCTCTACACAGCTGTGGGCATTGCTAAAAGAGTGGCAGTAATAACAGCACACTGTCATCATTTGTTTCTACGTACTTCATACATTTATTAATATTAAATTTTAATAATGAGTGTAAGCCATGTGCCTACAATTTTCCACGTGATACAGTCTCCAAAGAGATGGGCAAGGCTCATTCTCTGTGTGTAACGAGAAACCAAAGACTTCGGCCATCTAGTAGCTAGGCCACAATAGCAGTCACTATGTCATTGAGTTGGATTTTAACTTAGGTTGACCTGGCCTCCTAAATGGAAACTTTTATTTAGTTCACTGTATTCTATCTTTCTGCTTGTGGTTTTATAAGCAGGAAGCATATTCTTTGAACTTGGGTATCTATGTGTGAAATGGGCACTGTAATGGTCATATTACAAATTAAAATTCTGAGATCCAGGGAGATCAAGCAACTTAATGTTCCAAATTACCTAGCCGGTGAGACCTCTCCGGGGAAACTCCAGCTACAGAATGTCCTATCAAAGCTCTCAACGTGTTGGCATCATGACAACAGGCCTGAAGAAGTCTGTCCTTTGTCACGACACTTTTCAATGCATGGCCTTAACAAGAATGTTTTCCCAAATCAGCATCTCCATTTGTCTTAAAGACAAAGTATGACAACACAGTCAAAAGTCAGACTGAATTTGTGTTCAAACGTCTCCTCTGTTTGATTTTTTAGATATATTGATAAGTTTTCCTCCTTTAGTTAACTTCTAATTTTATAATGTTTTCACGGTCTCAAAATCTGATTTCCATAAAAATTAAACTTTCAGGGTGTGCTTTATGTAATTTCATGAAGTTTATGTGGATTATATGACTCACATTATTTTTAGTAGTTGCTCTGTGAAATAAAATTTTCAGAAAGAGAAAAGGTTGTGTGTTTTATTTTTCTTTTCTTTCTTTCTTTTTATTTTTTTTTTATTTTTGAGACAGTGTCTCACTATGAGCCCTTCTGGCCTGGGATTCAAAAGGTCTCTTATCTCAACTTCCCAAAGTAACTTTTCAGGTTCTGAATGATCACATTACCAGTTTACCTGTTGGCATTTCATCATCTTCTCAGGAGGCATAAGCATGGGAAATGCTATTATTCCTTTGGAGTGGGGAGGAAAATCTAGTATATTCTAGATTTCATAGATACAGACTCTGGCTTTACTATACCTTTGCATGCATACCTTTAAATAACGTTAGTAAGAGCTCTGAAAATGCACTGGTAGTCACAGGACTGAAAGTGAGCTTATGTTAAAGAAAGGGCCTTAATATCTCCAGCTAATGAAGGGAGGGAAGGGAAAGAAAGAAAAGACAAATCTTCAGCCTGGTCCCTTGTTGCATACGGGTTTGTTTAGCTGGGTTGGCTACAAGCAAACTGTCATGTGCAAATCAAAGAGCACGCATTTCAGTTATGCAAACACAGTACTCTCGGATTATTTGATATATTTATCTGGGACACTGACCACCTGCAGATATGATCAGTAAAAGAAAGCAAATTATGCAAAGCAAGTGAAATCTATGACTCATCTATTCACTTACACAAATTTTCAAACATTTAGTCAAGATGCAAGAAGCAGGCAAGCATCCAAATAAGATATTTTATTCATTATTGTACCAGGATCTATTGTGGGCTGTAATAAAGTGGAAATAATTACACATCATCCAAATAACTTTATACTAAGGAAAAAACAGGGACAGAAGTGTCTTCATGTCTCATCATCTCGAAGTTTGTTTTTCACTTCTGATCATCTTTTGAGAGACAGAAAACACTGAAGTACTCCCCAGGTCTAGAAACTTAGACTAACTGGCATCCATTTGCTTATCTAAAATCAGTACTTACTGAGCATCTGTGCCCAGGCACAGCGCTGTCTGCTCTGGAGGTTCTGGGGCATGGTTGTGCCAAGCAAATCTCTATTCACCAGCAGAGACTGAGATTTAAAAGAATAACCAAGGAGACTCGGAAAGGCTGGAAGAATTGTTCTAAGTACAAAGGGTTGGAAAGGTAGGTTATCCTAGGATCTACCCGAAAGAAATTTGTTGATCTGGAAGAACTGGCGGACTGGCTCATAGCTGCTAAGAACTGGAGACTACCGGGCTTTAGGGGAGTCACAGAGGAGAGCTAAAGTCAGCAGCGCAGTGTTAAGATTATTAGAGGGAATAAAAGCAATGAGAAAAACTGACAGAAGAACAGAGGAATGCAGAATTTCACAGAGCTGGAAAGACAAGGAGTCTGGGAAATGTGGCCCCTGTAATCTGTTGCCTCTCCCTTGAGACATTCGCCAGAGTCTCCTGTGTGTGCTAAAGAGGGAAAGAAGCCCACATGTGGTCACTATTTACCTAAATTTCCCCCAAGAAGGAAAATAAATCTCTGAGGAAATACGAAACTACCTACAGCACATATCATTTTCAAGCAAAATACTTGCTATAATTAAAATTTTATAAATAGATTAGACCAAAAGAGATGATTAGTGATAAAATGATTTTTTGAACAAGATAATCAAAACAAAGTAAACATTTTTGTTGTTGTTTTTATTGTGCTATACATTTTTCTCCACTCTCTTCCCTTCCTCCCCTAATCCCTTCTACCCTTTACCGTAACTCCCATGCTCCCAATTTACTCAGATCTTGTCTTTTTCTCCTTCTTATGTAGATCCCTGTATGTCTCTCTTAGGGTCTTCTTTGTTGTCTAGGTTCTCTGTGGTTGTGGACTGCAGACTTGTTTTTCTTTGTTTTATGTCTAAAAGCCACTTATGAGTGAGTACATATTGTATTTGTCTTTCTGGATCTGGATTACCTCACTCAGTATGGTGTTTTTTCTAGTTCCATCCATTTGCCTGCAAATTTCAAGATGTCATTGTTTTTTACCGCTGAGTAGTACTCCATTGTGTAAATGTACCATATTTTCCTTATCCATTCTTTGGTTGTGGGGCATCTAGGTTGTTTGTAGGTTCTGGCTATGATGAATAACTTTGTTAGGAACATACAGGCGTATGCTCTCATATCCATCTCTACCTGTACACATTAAAAAGATTTTTAATTATGAAAAATTTCCTTAAAAATTAAAAATATTTTTAACGTGTACAGGCAGAGATGGATATGAGAGCATAGGCCTGTAATCTTAGCACTCGGGAGGCTGAGAAGGGAAGCTCCAAGTTCAAGACTTACTACTGTGGCCAAGCTACTGAACTGCCAAGACCCTTGGTCTCTCACACATGGAGAATTAGCCACTTCCATCTCTTTGGAAAATGTAGCACCTGTGAAATTGTAGGCACAAATCTAACACTCATTATTCAAGTATGGTTTTTATAAGTGTATGAAATACATTGTCAATAATGACTGTGATGCACTGCTTTTAAATAAATAATTAGAACTAGAGCAAGCAGGTGACTGTATCAGCGAAAATAAAGCAACCGTGATTTGCTGTCATAATTGTACAACCTCAGAAAAGATAGAAATTATTCAGTGTGCTTTGTCTGGAGCAAGAAATTAATTTAGAGAAAAATTTAAAAATCTACACAGTTGAAAATTATCATATTTCTTTTTTTAACCATTTTATTTTTAAAAGGACCTCATGACACAGCCCCGGATGGCCTAGAACTCACTGTGTAGACCAAAGCAGCCTTGAACTCACAGGAATCTTCCCCACTCTGCCTTACACAATGTAAGAAACAGATGAATTTAAAAGAAAAGTACAATAAAAAATTGAAAGAATTTTAAATTGATTATTTTATTCTTAGATAATTAATATCATTTTATACTGTAAAGTATTATGTAAATTTTTTATTTCCTCATGTCTTAATCTTTTTAAATTAAAAATATTTATTTTATTACTTTATGTGTGTTAATATTTTGTTTACATATCTGTATGTGGACTACTTTCATGTCTTGTGCCCAAGGAAGTCAGAAAGGGCACTGGACATTCTGCAGCTCCCATGTGCAAATCTTAACAGTAGTGTTGAGTGGCGACAGTATTCAAAGGATAAATAGAATATAGTGTAGGATTCTAACCTAAAATATAAACATCTTTATTTTTTAACTGTTTGTCTGTTTTGCTTTTTGTTTTAAGTTATTGTCTTTCAAGACAGGGTTTCTCTGTAGCTTTGGAGCTTGTCCTGGAACTCGCTCTATAGACCAGGCTGGCTTCGAATTCACAGAGATCCACCAGCCTCTGCCTCCGGAGTGCTGGGATTAAAGGTGTGTGCCACCACAGTTTATTCTCATTATTTGTGGCTGCTTTACAAAGATTCCATGAACAATTAGCAAATACTGAATCATTGTTCCTAGGGGAAATATAAGACCTGAAATGCTCTCGTCACATTTCAGTGAACTGATCAACACATCTTTGTCTTACACGCTTTCTAGTTAAAGACACTTGTAGGTGTGTCGCACGGAACTTATGACGAACACCACTAGAACACGTGCCTAACAATGCTTATCTAACGCATATTTTCTGCATGAGGTGCATCACAGAGTCCTTCCACTTAGGAGCGCTGGACTACACTTTAGTACCACTTGGGTTCCACTCTAAGCAGATAAATCATCAACAGAGCACACGAAAATGTGAAGAATGCGGCACTACACAGACCGTAGGGTGATGTCTGCCACTGACTGAAGAGAGCTCCATGACTGTCGAGTTTGTGGTACAAGCAAGCTTGATGAGTAGACATATTTACAAGTATGGGGTCCATAACAATGGCTGTACGTACATAAACATACTCCAGTTACCAATTATTTATCATAAGAGTGATCAACAGTAATTTCAGCAACGATAACATCTGGGAAGAGGGGCTGGAAAGGAATGGAGGAAAATGAGGAAATAATTAGCCTTCTTTCGATGGGAAAATTTTGCCTTTTGATCATAGCGAGATCATATTATTTTATATGTTTTTTCTTGGGCTTAAAATGGCTCACATATAAGAAGAAAAATCTTTAAGTTTGATTTATAATTTATTGTTAATAAAATAACTAATTAACTCAGGCACTTATAATTCCATTATTATGACTGACTAAGGTCAGTGTTTGAGAAGACCTCAGTCAGTCATAAAGATTTTGAATTTCAAAATGTCACTAAATTGATTCCTTTTTTAACACTCCCAGAGTAATTCAATATATCCCCTGAATAACTGAGGAGCTATTGACAATTGATGGCTTTTCAGGAAGGGAGAGTCAGTTTTCTTAAAGGGTGTGGCCCCTGGTAGCCAACCAGGCTCCAGTGGATGGCCCACAGCCAGAAGTGGATTAGCAGCACAAATTGGACTTGGTGGATCATTTTGTTTTCTTGAAAGGAGGCCACAAAGTTGACAGGGATGGAAGTGGACCAGGGAGGAGTTATGGGGAGGACTTGGGGATGAATATGTCAAAAATACATTCTGTGAAATTCTCAAAGAATCAATAAAAGAAATTTAAAAATGGATCTATCTCAGGTTTTTACTTGATGTAATGAAATCATCCTATAAGTCAGACAAAAATAGGAGGTTATCCAATGAGTTTTTAGAAACGTTTCTTAGGTTACAACGGTATTTTTAAGTGTTCATATTTGTTTTCAAGATACAGTGTCACTATTCATATAAATTCATGAAACAGATAAGTATTTTGTAATGGATTAGCAAAATAATGAAATAAATGCTTACATTCCTGAACTCTTTGGAACCCAGAGGTGATAATGGCAATGATACAAAAAGAAGTAATATTCACTTAAGTCTAATCCCAGCAGATATTATTTTTTTGCAAAATGATATGCATAGAAATTAACATTATCGGGCTGGAGAGATGGCTCAGTGGTTAAGAGCACTGCCTGCACTTCCAAAGGTCCTGAGTTCAATTCCCGGCAACCACATGATGGCTCACAACCATCTGTAATGAGGTCTGGTGGTCTTCTGGCCTACAGACATATACACAGATAGAATATTGTATACATGATAAATAAATAAACATTTTTTTAAAAAAAGAAATTAGCATTATCATGATCGTAGAAGTATTATATGAAAGAGTGAAACACAAATAGTTCCTTTCACATTTAATATAAATTTGCTTTCTAGCTGTAGAGGCACATCCATAAATAGACACAAAGATTTATGTTTAAAATGCTAAGAAAATAATTATATTATCCATACCAGAACTACTCTTCAATTTTACTTTTTTTGTTGATTCTTTGTGAATTTCACATCATGCATCTTAATCACACTCTTCTCCTTATTCCTTCCCATCAACCTCTGCCCTGGCAACCCCCATCCCCAGGATAAAAGAAAATAAAGTGTAAAAGAAGAGAAAACCCTCATTGTGGAAGTTGTAGCGTGACACAGTGAGTCATATGGCATGCCCTTTAGTCCATGTATCATTACTTGCAAGTGTTCATTGCAAAGAGTCAAAGGTTCAAGGCCTCCGGATTTTGATACACAATAAATCCTGCACCCTCGCTGGGACTCCTCTTGGACATCATGTTGTTGTCCTGTGTTGTGCAGATCCTTCAGCTTTGGATCTGCAGAACTGGCTCCTTCACGTGCTCCAGCAGATCATAGGTTGATGGGATGGGCCAACTCATAACCTTGGTTTTGAGTCTGGGTGGTTGCTCTGTTGGTTAGCTTGCCAGCTCTCCCTCATCCCCAATACCAGGGTGAGCTCCCCAGCACCTCCCTAGCTAGCTCATCCTATATAGCAAGCATCAAGGGGTGGGGCCCATTCTCCTGCTCTCATGTCACAGGGCTGGCTTGCTTATATCTGTGTTGCCCAGGTAAAGTGTAGGGCCACTCTTCAGAGTAGTTCAGTTAGTGAGATGCAGGACCGGTTCTCTAGCTCTTGTGACCTCAGGGACAGCTCCCCTCCTTCCACAGGCCCAGAGGGGCACAGAGAAGGGGGCTTCTCTCCCTAGCCTATATCACCATTTGGCAGATGAAGGGCAGGGCCGGATCTCTCATGCTTATGTTCTCAGGCCGGCTCACCCACACCCTATTAATGGGGTCAGCCGTGCTGTGGTTCCCAGGTGAGATACAGGGCCTGTTCTCTCTGGTGCTGCCATCAGTGAGATGCTGGGCTCACCCACACCCTATTAATGGGGTCAGCCATACTGTGGTTCCCAGATGAGGTACAGGACCTGCTCTCCCTAGTGTTGCTGTCAGTGAGATGCTGGGCTCACCCACACTCTATTAATGGGGTCAGCTGCACTGTGGTCCCCAGGTAAGGTATAGGACCTGCTCTCCCTGGTGCTGCCATCAGTGAGATGCTGGGCCAGCTCACTAATTCTCAAGACCTCAGGATCAGGTCTTCCACCTACCACAGGTGATGAGGGGTAGGAATGGGGGGTAAGGACATCTTCCCCCTCGCTCATGCTACCTTGTGGCAGATAAGGGGCAGGGCCAGCTCTCCCATGCTCTCAATCTCTACCCAGCTCACCCTCAGCCCAGACAACACAGTCAGATCCACTGTGCAGCTTAGGTGAGAGGCGAGGCTTGCTCTCTCTAGTGCTTCAGTTGGTGAGGGGATGGGCCACCTCTCCTCCCTGCTCCTGTTGGTAATAGAAAAGGGGGAGGTCATCTTTCCCTACCCATGCCATCACATTCATACCAGAATTTACATCTGAAATATATTATATTTCAAATTTGAGTATGGTGAGAAAATTTACTCACATTGGACTTCATTTTTTCAAAGATGTATAGATTTTTTTAAATCAAGTTGGTTTACTATTTATTTATTTATTATTGAAAATAATTGATTCATACAATATATTCTGATCATGATTTCCTCTCCCCCAGCTCCTCCCAGATACTCCACCCCACCTCTGATGATTTGAATAGGAATGGCCCCCACAGGCTTAAATATTTGAATGTTTGGTCATTCATGAGTAATGCTTCTTTAGAGGGATTAGGAGGTGTGGTCTTATTGGAGTGGGTGTGGCCTTGTTGGAAAAGTATGTCCCTGGGGTTGGGCTTTGGTGTTTCAAAAGCCCAAGCCATACTCAGTGGCTCTCTCTCTCTCTCTCTCTCTCTCTCTCTCTCTCTCTCTCTCTCCCCCCCCCCCGTGCTGACTTGGATCTTGGATCTGGATATAGAACTCTCAACTCCTCCAGCATCATGTCTACCTGTGTGCTGCTGCTCCCCACCATGCTGATAATAAACTAAACCTCTCAAACTGCAAACCCCAGTTAAATCTTTTTTATAAGAGTTGTTGTGGTCTTGGTGTCTCTTCACAGCAACAGAACACAGATTAAGACACCACCCACCCACCCAACTCCATGCCTTCTTTCTTTCTCTCTGTACAAACAGCTCCCCAAAAAGCAAAAAAAAAAAACCTTTAAATGAATAACAAAGATAAAGCATCACACACACACACACACACACACACACACACAACCCATAAAAACAAAATTGGAGACCATAATATTCAAATAAAAAATCAATAAGACAAAAAGTGCCTAATCAAAGCAGTATACGGCAAAATAAAAAGCCTATAAAATGCCATTTGGTTCTTTTAATGTTGGCTGTCTGCTGATGAGCATGGAGCCTGCTGTTGAGTTGTTTAACATACCAACATCCATTGGAGGAAACTAGTTTTTCCTTCACAAGTAGATGGCAATTGGAGATAGTTTCTTGGTTGGGTTGGAAACTCCTGCCTACTTCCCTTCTCAGTGATCACACGCTATCTGAATTGATCACCCAATCTTTGTATCTACTATTTATAACTTCTGGGCTAGTTCAGCAAACAATGTTTTAGAATGGAGCTGTGAGTGCCAAGGTGCCCAGGGAGTGTGTTGGTTATAGCGAACCAACTCAGTGAAGCTGAAGAAGAATGTGATGTAAAATGCTAAGACCCATTCAATAGATGTGGCACACACATAATTTACTCTTATACATGTGTTGATCTTGAGCTCACTTGTAATCAGAGAAGATACATTAGAGGCCAAAACTGCTTCCTATTGTAGATTTTAGGGCAATTATGTCATAGTCTGCCTAAGACATATGCAGACTCCAACTTCCTTTGCATTAGACTGTCTTAATCATCCATTACACACCATGAATAACAGAAAGGCAGGGCCACAACTTAAAACTGCACTCCCTTCCAAAGGTACCAATTTGCTGTTTCAACACTACGACTGCTAATTACAGCTAGAGACTTTTATTCATTTGTGTTTAATCTCTTTTCCCTGCTTAGAATAAACCAGAGAATAGAGACTGTGTGATTGGTACAGGAAAGGCAGGCAGAATTCTTGGCCACAAACAGAAAACAGCAGAGGGATTTTGGTAACTCACTAATCTCCAGAAGAGCTAGAGCACAGGGTTTGGCTACTACCTAGACACAAGCAAGGCAAATTTGAAAAGTGCTCAGTGACGTCACAAAACTTACTGATAAGAACGCTGCAGCTGCAGTCAGGAACAGCACCCAGTGCTTACATATTAACACCATATCTCCCTCCTTTCCCAGCAATGCCACAAGGACCAGCTTCCAGCTCCTTAAAGGGAGAGCTCCAGATTTCTTCTTTTATAATTCCTGTCTTCCTGAGGGAAATCTGGCAACAGACTCTAAGTAAGTTCCATGGCTGTACACTAACGGAATGTAGAAGCGCAGTGATATTTTGTGTTTTAACAAATAAAGCTTGCCTGACAATCAGAGTGCAAAGCTAAGCCATTAGAAGCCAGTCACTGGTGGCATACACCTTTAATTCCAAGACTCCGGAGACAAAGGCAGAGGGATCTCTGTTAGTCCAAGGCCACCCTGGGCTACACAAGATTGAGTCTGTCTAAAAGAGAAACAGAACTCACACAAAGGTGATCTCAGAACTTGGGATCCACAGCTTTAATCCCAGCACTAGGGAGGTGGAGACAGAAGTGCTATGGCTGGGCAGAGACAGGAATATAAGGTGGGAAGAGATGTGAGCTCAGTGCAGTCTGAGGTTTGGTGGAGACAGATGGAGTCTGGAGATGCAGTTTGAGGACAGGGTTGCCCCTCAATATGAGCGTTGGTAGAGGTAAAAGAACCTCTAGTGACAGGTCTCTCTGCTTCTCTGATCTTCAGCATTAACCCCTATATTTGACCCTGGGTTTCTAGTATTAAGAACAATTAGAATTTGTGCTACATAGAAGTGAGGTGTTCTGCCTTCAGCAAGTAGGGAGAGGCATGGGAAGCATAGTAGACAAGCCTGCCCCAAAACATGTCACCTTACCCAATTAATACTTGTTTAATTTTCTTCACTTCAGTTGGGATGTATTTTATTACTTGAAAGTACATGCAACCTTATTCCTTATAGAAAAGTGGAAAATAGATATTTCCTCCTAGGCTCACTAATAGTTGGTCCTCACACTCAGTAGCAACGTCTTCTACATAGATTTGAGAGCCTTTGCTGCTTTTAATGCGTATTGATGGGAGTCTACCGTGGGTGAGTGGGCACTCCTGCAAACAGCCACCAATGTGAGTGATACACCTTTTGTGTCCTACCTATCCATTTAGTGACAGAGAAGGGGGTGTGAGAACCAAAAGAGTATTTAGGGACACAAAAATTTTCCCTAAATTTATTTCAATACTATAATAAGATAAGGCCATTGTCAACTTTTACTTTTTAACAAAATAGCTACACAATGCCCAAGTCACCAGGAAATCATGCCATTTCATCAAGTTTTGAGGGCATCCAGAGGCTGTGATTTTGCATGAAATGTCCATGTTAGTTGTCATTCAGGTCAGTTGTCTGCGCACTCACCAGAGACTGTATTTATTGCCAGAGACACAATAAATACATTTTAGAAAGGTTCCTTCAGAATTTTAAATGTTGTGTTCATGAACACATCATATTTTTAAAGCGTTGATCTAAAACATTCTATTCCTTTTGGTATTAGTTTCTAACCAATAGTAGATATTAAAAGCTGGAGTATGTACAAAGAGAAGGAAGATGAGGAGAGGTTCCACATTTGGGAGGTAGTAGTAGTAGCAGCAGACAAGATGTGGTCAGTGTATCTGTGACCTAGGTGTCTTTCTTTACAACACATCCCTAAATGTTCACCTGTTGTCACTTGGGTAACTTTGGCTAACAGCCTCAACAGCCATTAGGATTAGATCACACAAGTGCAGCACTATTTTTGACTGCACTGGAAACAAAAAATGATTATCCAATATGAAGTAATCAGACTCAAGATCCCTTATATGATTTTAATATGGTACTTTTATTAATTCTTTGATAATTTCATACATGCATAGAATGTATTTTGATATTATTCATCATCCACTCCCATCCCTAATGCCTCTCAAATCCACCCAATACTCCTTCCCCTTCCCAACTTCATGTTCTTTATTTTTAATTATTTCTTTTACTTTTAAGATTATAATACAGTTACATTTCCTCCTTTCCTCCCGTCAAGACCTCCCATTCACCCCTCCTTGCTCTCTTAAATTCATGGCCTCTTTTCTTATTAACTGTTGTTACATGTATATGCACATATATATTCTTTAAAACAACCTGCTCAGTCTGTGCAATGTTGCCTGTATGTAGGTGGTCAGGGCTGATCACTGGGTGTTGGATCCCTAATTGGTATGTTCTTCTCTAGGGAAGACTATTTCTCCTACTCTCAGATTTCCTTGGTTGCTGGTAGTTATTTGTGAAAGGCTGAGGCATTGTGTGATTTTCCTTGTCCTCTCTGACATTCCTATTGTTGTTGTCCTTGTTTAGCTCATGCTTAGGCAGTCATGTTGAGTCTTAATTTTTGTAAATAACCTACTGAGTCTAATTTGTGCTATCCTCGTATGATTGTCAGCATAATATAAAATATTTATTACCTTTAAGAAACAATTTGAAGCATCATACATGTTAACTCACTTAACAAATGCTGATTGTAGAAGTAGATAAAGTCTATAGTTGTTGTAAGAGAGGGCCTGCTTGTTTGTCCCAGCCACCGGATTAGCTTACACCCTAAATAACCACACAGAAACAGTACTAACTAAAATACTGCTTGGCCCATTAGCTCTAACTTCTTATTGGCTCTTACATCTCAGTTTAACCCATTTCTATTAATCTGTGTATCGCCACGTGGCAGTGCCTTACCGGGAAAGATTCAGCATGTCTGTCTCTGGTGGCTCCATGGTGTCTCTCTCCTACTCTGCCTTTTTTCCTCCCAGCATTCAGTTCTGTCTTCCCCCACCTACCTAAGTTCTGCCCTATCAACTAGGCCAAGGCAGTTTCTTTATTCATTAACCAATGAAAGCAACACACAAACAGAAGGACCTCCTACACCATATAGTAGACTTCTATAATGAATAAATCCCTAAGGGCGGTCACAGTCTGATGGGCAATGTAGTCACAGAGAGTGCACTAATATATCAAAATTGCTGTGCATATGATATCAAGGAAGCACAGTGTGCAGGTTAGAAAACTGTTATGAAGATAACTGAGCTTAGCCTTGTGTTTTCCCAGGCACAGAGAGACAAGGTCATTCCAATCAAGGAAACGAAGTCAAACAAGCATGAAAGACCAAAGTATACCTAGAAGGAAGAAATGCCTGTAACTCTATGTTGCTGGAACACCACATGCATAGCAGGGAGACAGGAGATGAGGTGGCGAAGCAGACTTTGCACTTGGAAAGGACATTAAATGTCATGCAAAGGAGCTTGGACTTTGTCCTTTAACTGTGGGAGGCCAAAGAATGGTTTGCAAGCTGCATACTGACATAACCAGACTTGAATTTCATAAATGGAGCTCTGGCAGCCACACGAGGCAGGAATTGGCAGGGTAGTTTGGAATCAGGGAAGCCAGCAAGACAATTTCAGAAGCCCAAGCGAGAGATGGTTATCTTAAACCTGTTCTCCCAGGATAGTTTGATGCCCACTGGCCTGTAAAGACTTCCTGCCTCAAATCTTTAGCTTCTCCATCTACTCAGCTACTAAGATTTCTCACATCTCTTAGGCGGTTTTTTTTTTTTTGTTTGTTTGTTTTACCTTTATCTCCAAATTTTACTCCTTCATATTTGGTCTTTATAACCTTCAAGCTCAATTCACCATCAAGTTGTTTCTCCTCCTCCTTCTTCGCTTTTCTCTCCTCTTCCTCCTCCTTTTCTATTCTTCTTCTTTTACATCACAATGGATGAATGAAAATAAATACCTAGTAGATACTCTAATTCCAGACTGCTAGAACCCAGGCCCCCAAACTGAGAGTTCACGTTCCATCCATTCTATTGTTCCTCTGATGAAGGACAGGGGACTTGGTTGTTGACCTGATAACTTGCCTAGCCACTGAATCCTTTTAAATCCAATGTAACATACAAGAGACTAATGAGGAAACATAGATTAAGTGTTGAATACACTATCACCTTTTGCTCTCTTGGACTGGGTTTACAAAGTTAGTGCAGGCAATTCACTAGATAAAATGTATTCAAAATAATATAGGTAGATTATTAGGGTTAATCCTGACACATAGATTCTTAGATGCCATCATGGAAAAGGACCAATCAGTTCCCTGGATTAAGATGGATTAATTAATAGCAGTGTCATCCAATTTATCAATCATAGATTTTTCTCTGAGTGATGATTCCACCTTCTCATACAGAGCATTAGGCAAGCCCCCAAATAGTTCAAATTTCTTCACTTGAGTCACAAGCCACAGTAAGATATACTTAGGGTATGGATGTATTTCAACCCTATTAGGCCCCTTTTTATTTTCCTTCTTCTCTATCCAAATTGCCTTAAGAGTAAGAACAGTCAAGATTTGTTTGCAATCTCTCCTTTTTCTAGTGCTTGGATACAATAGTAGGATTAAGCAAAGACATATTACAGAGGAAAGGGAACTTTTTTTTTAATGTCTTGAAAGGCAACTTTTTTGGTTCTATTAGGGTCCAAGTTTTCAATTCAGCACACATGAAGGTCTATGAAAGATAACCTATACAAGAATTATGCCAATAAGGATTGGACGACACATCGGGACTATATGTGACTTTGTAGTGTGCCTTCTGAACCAATTCAGTATATTGTGCTTGGTGCTAGTACATCTGAAGCAACATCTAGAATCAATGATTTATGCTTTATTTCCCAATTCCATTATTTTTAGAAGAAGTCCTACCAGGGTAAAACAGCATGCCTAGTAGTGCAAAAGACCATGTAAACAGCTGACTCTAGATCATCTCTCTTCACCATCCCAGACAGGTCCAACAATGACATTAACCCTGTGAACAGTATCCGTGGAGACTNATGTGAGCTCAGTGCAGTCTGAGGTTTGGTGGAGACAGATGGAGTCTGGAGATGCAGTTTGAGGACAGGGTTGCCCCTCAATATGAGCGTTGGTAGAGGTAAAAGAACCTCTAGTGACAGGTCTCTCTGCTTCTCTGATCTTCAGCATTAACCCCTATATTTGACCCTGGGTTTCTAGTATTAAGAACAATTAGAATTTGTGCTACATAGAAGTGAGGTGTTCTGCCTTCAGCAAGTAGGGAGAGGCATGGGAAGCATAGTAGACAAGCCTGCCCCAAAACATGTCACCTTACCCAATTAATACTTGTTTAATTTTCTTCACTTCAGTTGGGATGTATTTTATTACTTGAAAGTACATGCAACCTTATTCCTTATAGAAAAGTGGAAAATAGATATTTCCTCCTAGGCTCACTAATAGTTGGTCCTCACACTCAGTAGCAACGTCTTCTACATAGATTTGAGAGCCTTTGCTGCTTTTAATGCGTATTGATGGGAGTCTACCGTGGGTGAGTGGGCACTCCTGCAAACAGCCACCAATGTGAGTGATACACCTTTTGTGTCCTACCTATCCATTTAGTGACAGAGAAGGGGGTGTGAGAACCAAAAGAGTATTTAGGGACACAAAAATTTTCCCTAAATTTATTTCAATACTATAATAAGATAAGGCCATTGTCAACTTTTACTTTTTAACAAAATAGCTACACAATGCCCAAGTCACCAGGAAATCATGCCATTTCATCAAGTTTTGAGGGCATCCAGAGGCTGTGATTTTGCATGAAATGTCCATGTTAGTTGTCATTCAGGTCAGTTGTCTGCGCACTCACCAGAGACTGTATTTATTGCCAGAGACACAATAAATACATTTTAGAAAGGTTCCTTCAGAATTTTAAATGTTGTGTTCATGAACACATCATATTTTTAAAGCGTTGATCTAAAACATTCTATTCCTTTTGGTATTAGTTTCTAACCAATAGTAGATATTAAAAGCTGGAGTATGTACAAAGAGAAGGAAGATGAGGAGAGGTTCCACATTTGGGAGGTAGTAGTAGTAGCAGCAGACAAGATGTGGTCAGTGTATCTGTGACCTAGGTGTCTTTCTTTACAACACATCCCTAAATGTTCACCTGTTGTCACTTGGGTAACTTTGGCTAACAGCCTCAACAGCCATTAGGATTAGATCACACAAGTGCAGCACTATTTTTGACTGCACTGGAAACAAAAAATGATTATCCAATATGAAGTAATCAGACTCAAGATCCCTTATATGATTTTAATATGGTACTTTTATTAATTCTTTGATAATTTCATACATGCATAGAATGTATTTTGATATTATTCATCATCCACTCCCATCCCTAATGCCTCTCAAATCCACCCAATACTCCTTCCCCTTCCCAACTTCATGTTCTTTATTTTTAATTATTTCTTTTACTTTTAAGATTATAATACAGTTACATTTCCTCCTTTCCTCCCGTCAAGACCTCCCATTCACCCCTCCTTGCTCTCTTAAATTCATGGCCTCTTTTCTTATTAACTGTTGTTACATGTATATGCACATATATATTCTTTAAAACAACCTGCTCAGTCTGTGCAATGTTGCCTGTATGTAGGTGGTCAGGGCTGATCACTGGGTGTTGGATCCCTAATTGGTATGTTCTTCTCTAGGGAAGACTATTTCTCCTACTCTCAGATTTCCTTGGTTGCTGGTAGTTATTTGTGAAAGGCTGAGGCATTGTGTGATTTTCCTTGTCCTCTCTGACATTCCTATTGTTGTTGTCCTTGTTTAGCTCATGCTTAGGCAGTCATGTTGAGTCTTAATTTTTGTAAATAACCTACTGAGTCTAATTTGTGCTATCCTCGTATGATTGTCAGCATAATATAAAATATTTATTACCTTTAAGAAACAATTTGAAGCATCATACATGTTAACTCACTTAACAAATGCTGATTGTAGAAGTAGATAAAGTCTATAGTTGTTGTAAGAGAGGGCCTGCTTGTTTGTCCCAGCCACCGGATTAGCTTACACCCTAAATAACCACACAGAAACAGTACTAACTAAAATACTGCTTGGCCCATTAGCTCTAACTTCTTATTGGCTCTTACATCTCAGTTTAACCCATTTCTATTAATCTGTGTATCGCCACGTGGCAGTGCCTTACCGGGAAAGATTCAGCATGTCTGTCTCTGGTGGCTCCATGGTGTCTCTCTCCTACTCTGCCTTTTTTCCTCCCAGCATTCAGTTCTGTCTTCCCCCACCTACCTAAGTTCTGCCCTATCAACTAGGCCAAGGCAGTTTCTTTATTCATTAACCAATGAAAGCAACACACAAACAGAAGGAACTCCTACACCATATAGTAGACTTCTATAATGAATAAATCCCTAAGGGCGGTCACAGTCTGATGGGCAATGTAGTCACAGAGAGTGCACTAATATATCAAAATTGCTGTGCATATGATATCAAGGAAGCACAGTGTGCAGGTTAGAAAACTGTTATGAAGATAACTGAGCTTAGCCTTGTGTTTTCCCAGGCACAGAGAGACAAGGTCATTCCAATCAAGGAAACGAAGTCAAACAAGCATGAAAGACCAAAGTATACCTAGAAGGAAGAAATGCCTGTAACTCTATGTTGCTGGAACACCACATGCATAGCAGGGAGACAGGAGATGAGGTGGCGAAGCAGACTTTGCACTTGGAAAGGACATTAAATGTCATGCAAAGGAGCTTGGACTTTGTCCTTTAACTGTGGGAGGCCAAAGAATGGTTTGCAAGCTGCATACTGACATAACCAGACTTGAATTTCATAAATGGAGCTCTGGCAGCCACACGAGGCAGGAATTGGCAGGGTAGTTTGGAATCAGGGAAGCCAGCAAGACAATTTCAGAAGCCCAAGCGAGAGATGGTTATCTTAAACCTGTTCTCCCAGGATAGTTTGATGCCCACTGGCCTGTAAAGACTTCCTGCCTCAAATCTTTAGCTTCTCCATCTACTCAGCTACTAAGATTTCTCACATCTCTTAGGCGGTTTTTTTTTTTTTGTTTGTTTGTTTTACCTTTATCTCCAAATTTTACTCCTTCATATTTGGTCTTTATAACCTTCAAGCTCAATTCACCATCAAGTTGTTTCTCCTCCTCCTTCTTCGCTTTTCTCTCCTCTTCCTCCTCCTTTTCTATTCTTCTTCTTTTACATCACAATGGATGAATGAAAATAAATACCTAGTAGATACTCTAATTCCAGACTGCTAGAACCCAGGCCCCCAAACTGAGAGTTCACGTTCCATCCATTCTATTGTTCCTCTGATGAAGGACAGGGGACTTGGTTGTTGACCTGATAACTTGCCTAGCCACTGAATCCTTTTAAATCCAATGTAACATACAAGAGACTAATGAGGAAACATAGATTAAGTGTTGAATACACTATCACCTTTTGCTCTCTTGGACTGGGTTTACAAAGTTAGTGCAGGCAATTCACTAGATAAAATGTATTCAAAATAATATAGGTAGATTATTAGGGTTAATCCTGACACATAGATTCTTAGATGCCATCATGGAAAAGGACCAATCAGTTCCCTGGATTAAGATGGATTAATTAATAGCAGTGTCATCCAATTTATCAATCATAGATTTTTCTCTGAGTGATGATTCCACCTTCTCATACAGAGCATTAGGCAAGCCCCCAAATAGTTCAAATTTCTTCACTTGAGTCACAAGCCACAGTAAGATATACTTAGGGTATGGATGTATTTCAACCCTATTAGGCCCCTTTTTATTTTCCTTCTTCTCTATCCAAATTGCCTTAAGAGTAAGAACAGTCAAGATTTGTTTGCAATCTCTCCTTTTTCTAGTGCTTGGATACAATAGTAGGATTAAGCAAAGACATATTACAGAGGAAAGGGAACTTTTTTTTTAATGTCTTGAAAGGCAACTTTTTTGGTTCTATTAGGGTCCAAGTTTTCAATTCAGCACACATGAAGGTCTATGAAAGATAACCTATACAAGAATTATGCCAATAAGGATTGGACGACACATCGGGACTATATGTGACTTTGTAGTGTGCCTTCTGAACCAATTCAGTATATTGTGCTTGGTGCTAGTACATCTGAAGCAACATCTAGAATCAATGATTTATGCTTTATTTCCCAATTCCATTATTTTTAGAAGAAGTCCTACCAGGGTAAAACAGCATGCCTAGTAGTGCAAAAGACCATGTAAACAGCTGACTCTAGATCATCTCTCTTCACCATCCCAGACAGGTCCAACAATGACATTAACCCTGTGAACAGTATCCGTGGAGACTGCTCATTTGTTCCTGGCCACCCAGACCCGAATAATCGCACAGAAATGATATTAATTACAACACTGCTTGGCCTATTAGCTCAGGCTTCTTATTAATGAATTCTTACATCTTAAATTAACCCATTTCTATTGATCTGTGTATCGGCACGAGCCTGTGGCTTACTGGTAAGAATCTGGTGTCTGTCACCTTTGGCAGCTACAAGGTGTACAAGGTGTCTCCCTGACTCTGCCTACTCTCTCTATATATCTCTCTTCCAGTCTGGCTACATTCTGCCCTGCCATAGGCCTAAGCAGCTTTATTCATTAGCCAGTAAAAGCAACACAGAATACAGAAGGACATCCCACATCAGAACTATAAACTCCTGTGATTGCAGTATCTGGGTAAAGGAGTTTATACTGGGAGCAGATTTGCCACTTCTCTCAGATGGCTCACAGGGCTCACCTTTTGGAAGCAGCTATTGGCTTACCACGCTCTTATTAACAATGAGCATCCAATCAGTGGAGACCTTGTAATTCTCCAGCCTGGCAATTCTGCTGTAAATCAGCTCAGATTCCACAACTAACCTCACTGATCAAACGGAAACGCCATCCGTGACCAAGCAGGACCTTGACTTTGCATGAAGAAGTGGCAGCTAGGCTCACGAGGGAAGTCTTATCCTTAGGTATGCTGCTTGAAGCAAAGCTGCTGACTCAATGAAATCCTCATAGTTCATGGACGTTCTTCTAAACAGCCGGACATGACTCAGTTATCCTGCAATCAAGTGGCATCAGCCTCCATGTCATCAATACAGAGCCCAAAGCAGACATAAACATTGTCTCAATTGGAAGAATACAAGCCCATTCTTATAGCACTTTAGCTAGTATTCCCTTTGGTACATCTTGCTTCGTTTTTTTTTTTTCAGAGTCTTGAGATATTGCTAATAGGCTATTTCTATTATGATATGAAAAGGAATTGTAGCTGTTCATCTGAACATCTGCGCTACGCATAGAGACATTGGGCTCTTGGTAAAGACCACAAGAAGAGCCTGTTCTTTTACAAAATCAACTAGAATCAAGTTTCTGTGTCTCTCAGATTGCCGCCGTCTCTGCTCAGAGCTCTGATCTTACCAGATACGCCAACACATCCACCATTGAAGAACAGGAGAGCAGTAATGATCTCTGCTTCTGTTGTCCCTACTACTGCTTCGGGCTCTGCCTGCAGCTGTTGCTCAGTGTTGACCTGTTTGTCATGGATGAGACTACACTGTGAGCTGTGTGTATTTCACCCACTCCCAACAAACTGGCTGTGCTGGACCTTGCATCCTCCACTACCAGCAGCTTTTCTGCACTGACACACTTTTTGGTGTCATTGTCACAAGCCAATTCTAACTATACCATTATAACCCTTGAAATCAATCTGTTTCTACTTTAAGTTTGGATCAATTTTAGAGTCTTAAAATGTGTGTCATCTTTATCATAAAGCCACTCAACAACAGATGTTCACAACAATGGGATGGTTGTTGAAATATTTAATGGGCTTTTTACTTCCTCTTAGTAAAGGAAGTATAGCACTCTGCAGTGTGGAAAGTTGGGAAAATCTTCTCCAAGACAGCCTGGTCCTAGTGGACACAGGCCTGAAATCCTTGCTACAAGAGAGCCTGAGACAATAAGATTGCTGCTCCGGTGCCCAGGTTACTGTGGAAACTCAGAGCCAGTCTATTCAACTTGTATCCTGGTTTAAAAGTAAAAGGGAAAATAGAATTGAGGATTAAATCCAGTGGCAGTTCTTACCTTTTATGCCTGGTTCCCTGTTTTCAATATCCCCAGAACTGACATATAATTTTAAAATGGCTTCTTTCTCCTCTTGTGGCTGTCTCCAGAAAGAACTTATCTCTCAGCTGCATTCTTGGAAATAATCAGAAGAAAGCCCCAGGATTGTAAATCTGCTTGGAAAACATGCAATTCCGTCATCACTATACCTGGACTCAAGCCTCTTCCTCAAGACAGACTGGTTGGGCTACCCTCCAGGTGAAAGCCAGAGCAGAAGAGGGCCTGAAGAATTCCAACCCAATTCTGTCAGAACTACATGGTTTTCTTTGGACGTGGTCCTTGATTATAAAGACTAGCCTGCTTGCTGAGTGTCTGATGAAGAACAAAGAAGGGAGTGAACTGTCTACGTTCTATAAAGATGTTCTTCACTATCCTACATTGGGCTCTTGGTAAAGACCTAGAGGTGAGTGGTGATTTTTTTTTGAAAGTAGAGTTTCTGCTTCTAAAATAGGATGTTATAGCGGTGGAGTGAAAGCTACCACCCTGACTCTCAGAGAAGTGTATTATATCTTAGTAGTCACAGAGGAAGGAAAGACAGTCATATTTATTTCTCAGATCCACCTAGGAGTTTTCCTTGGAGAGAAAAATCCTTCACATGGCTCTCCCTCCCTATAACTACAACAACATGCAATTTTAAAACTCTTAAGTCTGCCAGTCACCACCAGATGGATCTGACCTGCTGTGGGTACAACTTCTGCTAATCCTGAGAGGCCTCAGGAACAGCCCAAGGGCACCCCATCTGCCCCACTTTCCATGAAATACCACCCATCCCCACAGCTGATATTCACTCACCCCATGGGTAAGGTAAATGTCACCCAGGTGTTGCAGTGGGCAAATTAGGAAGGTTGGAAAACCCTCTTTACCTCCAACAACCCCTCCAAAAGAAGGCTTTGACTTAATTATGTTCAATAAGTGTGGATTCTGTGCTTACTGGGGAGGAGCCCTTAACCTGTAGCCTCACTGTTTGACCCAGATGACTGTAAACCACAGGTACTACTCCAGGGCTGTGCAAGCTGTGCAGTAAACCCCTCCACAAAACATAATGCTTTGCTCCTTAGACGTAGCTGTAAGAGAACTGGAAGTGTTTTCAAACATGCCACCTATGGATTATATAGTCCTCAGACAACTATGACGAGCCATAACTCATTTGTTATTGTTGTGAATTCTTGGGTCAAATTTCCCTACAATGGAAATCCTCCAGTTTGAAAGACAATGCAAAAAGTGTTCTCATGATGTCAGCCAATGTTATCAAGGACACTACCAGGATTTTAGGTGACCATGAAGGCACTGGCCAGAGTTGTTAAGGTTGACACAATTGCCTTAGACTTCTAATTGGCCAAAGTGAACCTGTACATTCTGAGACACTTCTGCACTTACATTAAAGTCTCAGGCCAAGAAATACAAAGGGAAATCCACTTGACTTCCTTCAGAAGATACTACTGATTAATGGAGTTGGTACAGCTGTATCTGAGACCCCAGAAGCATGGTTGACATCGCAACTACAGAATGACCTGACCTCTTCATGTTGTCGGAAGTTTTGGTACCAGTATCCTTAATTAGATGCTGTGTGACCTCTCCCCATGTGTTATATTAGTAGATGGATAATGAAGTGACTCATGCACAGTATTCAGAAGCCACCGCAATATCAAAATGGAGGGAAGGTCAGTGTGGAACAGCACTCTATAGGTCTCTTGCTTCTGCATGTCTTGTGGCCAAAAACTCTTTGTTTCAGACCCTTGAAGACAGTTATGCCCGGTGTGCAGTGGACAGCTGTGGAAGACAGAGTAAGTGACTCTCTGGAGCAAAGGGCAGATAGTCTTAACGCCTCCTAGAAGAGTTCCCTAAGCTGAGGCTTCCCTCCTGTAACACTCCACTTCGAGTGCAGACAGCAGCTGGTCTTCTTTGCTTATTCCATGGCAACGGAGGCTTAGGAAGTTGGTACAAATTCCTATAGTCTAGCTAGTGCTAAGTAAGCGTTTGATCCTACCCAGGACTGCTGTATCTTCTGCCATCATCCATGATGCTGCTGTGGGATTACAAAGGGGGAAAATCCCAGATTCTCCCCAGTTCTTCACAGCTACCCCACACGACAAATCACCAGTTTGATTAACAAACACCACAGCTCTCGTTACCTTTGCCATTGTTCCACGATTCTTCCAGGTGCAGAATCATGCACTTTATAACTCAACAACCAAGACACACATAGTTATTTCCAAGCTAATAACAGTTTCAGTGCAGAAAAAGGTCAATATTATACCACATACCAATATGAGGATATAACAAGCTCAGCAATATTTGGAAGCACATCCACACTGTTAAGTTATGTTCATGATACCATAACACAGCCCAACCATCTCAGTCACCCCTTTTTTTCCATGTAGTTTTTAAAATGTAGTCATAAGATTAACATAATGAAGTAGAAAAGAATGTCCTACCAAGTTGAAAAAAAAAAAAAACAACCTGTGTATTATTATAGTGGAATCTTGGCCAAGTTAGTTAACATTGCTCTAGGCCATCCTTAAAATGTGAATTGTCCAGGGAAAATGATTTGGTTTTTCTAGATGAGCTTAAGAGATCATAGCACGGGTTTTATTCTCAATAAATAGTAGAAAGACTTTGTAACCGAATGAGCAATTATGCATTTATTGCTGTTCCAGCTCAGTTTAGCAGAAGGTTTAGACATTAGATAAAGATTTCCATGACTAGTCCTTGTCTTTGCCCATGTGGGCGAGATCTGCCTTAACCCTCCTCTGCCGAGTGTTTCATTCCAAGGAGGCGCCACCTCTGAATGAGCTGTGAGAGAGGAGCATTCCTCTCACAGAAGGCCTTTTCATTTGCTGCCTTCACCACACAGTCTTCTTTCCTTTGGCCAGAGTACTATACAAATAGGAAAGTTAGCTGATTTCCTATTTAATACATGACACAACCTTGCCAAGGTCATGCTGCCCTTTCCAGGGTTGGCTGCAGAAGGAACACACGGGCTAGGCTCATCATGGGATTCTTTTCCTGAGCTCGGTGCACTAGTTATGGGTAAAGAAATGATTCATGGCATTCATTCAGTTCCAGTGTTTAGCACCTGCTACCATAGGCAGCCAGTACAAGTACCCATATTAATAAGACCCAGCTGCTAGTAAGGACCTTATAACTAAGCTAAGGCAGAGTTTCCAGCAAATAATACAACTGGATTCAAAATGAAATTATAAAGGAGAGAGGGTGAGCCCTCCTCTACAAGAGGCTAACAAGGCTGCACAGAGCCTTGAATGCTTGAGCTAAGACATGAAGAACACATGCAAAAAAAAAAAAAGAATTTTCTTTAAGAAAAAAAAATGGAAAGACCACCTGAAGCACAGAGAAGGGAGCCAAGGCATGATGCTTCAGCAGTGCTGGAGCACAGCTTTGGGATGGTCTAATAAGAGATAGGTTATTGCAAACAGCAATACTCCAGAGAAGGGAGCCAAGGCATGACGCTTCAGCAGTGCTGGAGCACAGCTTTGGGATGGTCTAATAAGAGATGGGTTATTGCAAACAGCAATATTCCAGAGCAAAGAGTGAAGTGTTTAAAGGTTCAGGACATTGGAACCTGAGTGGAAAGAGCCAGCGCAAACACACTAGACACGGCAGAATGAGCTCATTGTGCATCAGGGTCCCAGGGAAATTCAGAGGAGATTATTTTTAGACTAGAAGGTTCATAGAAAATCTTGGCTGAGACTGGACACAGTTCCTGTAGAAATACATACAAGGAACAGATGAAAAAGATACTGATGAAAATAAGTTTGAAGAGAAGAGAGAGAAGCCAGGAACTGAGACATCATGAACCCATACGACGAGGAGGAGATAAGGATGATTCTTGAGATCTGGGTATCAGGCAGGTTATGTTTGCTGTTCCTGTTGTGTCCTGTGGTTTCACTCCAAAATATTTACTCAGTGAAAAAATAAAGTGATCAACAACTCTGAAGAAGGCAACCCATTCTCAGCTAGTCAGTGTGCAGAATGTGGAGTGCCCCGCCCTAAGCGGGACTACATAATCCTGTGTCTTCCACCAACGCTCAAGAGTCTTGGGAGAGGAGACCGGAAGGCTGTCAGGGTCACAGGTGCTGCATGACATCTAGGAAACAGAGTTTTCTGGACAGAATAGGGCATCTGCACAGATGAACTCACAGTGATTGTGATTGCATGCGTAAGACCTGTGCAAATTCAAGGAGACAAATCTCAGCATGGAGCCGGAAGGTGAGCCTGCCATTCATCTCTAGCTGAGGAGCTTTTGGCATTTGATATCTGCTGGAAGAGTGATAGTCAGTTTTCTTTAAACCAACCCCTGGTAGGTTGTACACAAACCAGGGAAGACCCCTCTCTTAGGACTAGTTGGTTAGTACGCATTGAGTTCCATGGGAGGGAAAAAAGTAAAAGAATTCAAAATTAAGTGGAGAGGGTAGTTATGAGAGAAATGGGTGCAGGGGGTGAAAAGAATATATTATATAAAATTCTCTAAGAATTAATAAAATATTGTTAAAAACAAAATTTATGAGCCACATGGTGATTTTCCTTTCAAAATATATGCAATCTAGTTCAGATAAAAAAGAATAAACTCTGGTAACAGATACTTAATGTGTGTTTATAAAATAAGTGTCACAGGACTGTAGACATGAAATATAGACAAGAAAGAGGTAAATATTTATGTCTAATTTTTTTGTAAATCCTGGTGCAGGAGTGAGAGCGTTTTCTCTGTGTAAAAGGAACATATTAGCAGGATCTCAGAGGTAGGAAAGGGCAGGCGCTGAGATACAAAGTAGCAATAAACTTAGGAAACATTAGCACAAAGTTGGTTGTATTAATGTTGTTATTGTTTTGCTTTGTCTTTGTTTTAATTTTCTTTGGCCCTGTACATCAAAACTAGCTGTGTTTATTGAATTAGATGTGAGACAAAACATTTCAAAGAGAAGCCAGCATTAAAGGAAAAGTGAGAGGAACAGGCAAGAGATGCTCTTAAACCTTCCAGGGCCTCTGGGCAGGGTCACAGTATCCTACACTGTCACTGTCCCACCTGGTTACAGTAGTGGTTGTGTATCACCACACCTAACACTTCCTCTCTGCCACAAGATTGTTGTAGCACAGCCTACAAAGACCTGGTGGACAAATGGAAGACACAGATTTTGCTGTGGGTGTATTGAAAGGGGGGTGTCATATACTTTCATTTGCAGAACTTGGCAATTCTCACATGAACAAGGCACTTTTCTCAGCTCCCAAATCAATACCATCTTTGAAGATAAGGAACTCAGAGAAAGGAGAATGACCTAGATTTGCATTTGAATCCAACCATGCCTAAACAAACAAAGGAAAAGGTCTAGAGCAGATTAAGATAACTTTGCCAAGAGTTAATTTTCTGTTGGATTCTGAGTTCTACTTTTGGCTCTAGCTGGTAACAGGGCACTCTGATCTGCCCCAAACATTGGAACATCATATATTATTGACCTTCCCGTAAGAGTTGTATCAACCCGGCTTGTCAGTCTCCTAGTTAGAAGAGCGGCTCTCAGGCAGGCTGGTCTACCTGAAGACGTGCTAAGGCAGTAGAGAGGTATCCCTGTAACAGGATAATGTTCTCACACACATACTAGATTTCCCTCCACTGAGACAGTTGCTTCCAGACCATTGCCAAGTCTGCCCACTTCCCGGTGTTAACATTCTTTCCCCTTTCTCTCTCCTCTTTGAATACCAGCAGGAATCTGAAGAATGTTTGCCCTGATGCTGAGCCTTCTTACAGCTTTTTAGCTTGCAGAACCCACTGCTGTTCCCAACTCAAAAGCTTGACTTTGGTGCCATCTTCTCCGACTCTTTCGTTCTGACAGCTGCAAGTACTTATAGCTTGCCTGACCTATGGTTTGTCTTTCAAACGCTAACAAAATGGCTCTTAGTGGGACTAGAAAAATGGCTCAGCAGATGAAGTGCCTGTCACACAAAGGTTAAGTACCAGAGTTTATATCCCTAGAATTAATCTAAACTGCAGGTATAGTCCAGCAGGTAGAGACAAGGGATCCTTTAAGCAAGCTGGATAACTTGACTTAGGAAATAACGTATGCTAATTATTAGAACTTACTATTAAAATCATTAGATAAATTATTGATGAGAAACCATGGCAACAACATAACATGATATGAAGTGCTGCCTGACTAAAGGACCAACAATATAATTTTATCAAAAAAGAAATTGAAAGACCATTCTTCAAGCTAATGGCTGCACTCTAAACAGCTAACAGTGCTCCAGGTAATACTTGCTATTGTATAAATATTTATAAAAATTGTATTGTATATAATACCATCTATAACAGAAGTCCACAAGGAAAATTTAGTTCTAGTTAACCTTTTAGAGTCTAATTTCTAGATTACAGAATATATAGAAGCTAGAAAGAGAACATTAAAAAGAACATGTATCATATATTCATATTTACATTCATATAACACACGTTTTAGTGAACACATGTAAGTAAAATGAAAGTAAAGTGAGTAGAAACAGTGAAAATGTTTCAGTAATTGGAATTTATGTAACCTACCTAAACATTATCACTTTAACATGTAATCACTATAAAATATTAATAAGATCTTTTACATTTATTTTATTTGTCTTATAGCTTACGGATTTGGCAGAGATTTTGTCCTTCTAGCACACTTCAGTTTAGACAAGCAATCTTTAATTGCTCAATAACAGCTACCTTTTAATCACCCAAGGTAGAGGAATAAGCTAAGCTATAAGATAACTGTTTGCTTACATGACAGCTTTGCAAGGCTTCTTTCCTCCTTACGCAACAAAATACTAACATTGATGTGGAGGCCCATTAGAGCTAGGGTAAGATTTACAGTAACAACTTGAAAGAAAGTAGGTATTTGACAGTGTGAGTGACTCCCATTCAGCCAGTTGAAGAGACTAAAGCACAAAATGACTTTTGTTTGAAGAGAGGAAATTATGACTCACAACCTTAATAATATCCCCTGCCTGAGAGTTTCCAGTTGGCAAGCCTGCCTTAACAAATTTCAAACTTGCTACCCTTGCAATCTCATTAATTAAATCATTGACATGTATAATGTCATGTATAACACACGTTTGCAGTCAACTGGATTTCAGTCATGCTTTGACAATAGCAGGGATACATTCTGAGAAATGCAATGTGGGGTGTTTCATCATTGTAGAGTGTATTTACACAAGCACAAATGACATAGGTCAGTCACGTCACATGATCTCTTCGTGCACTCAAGGAGTCTAGCAAACATTTGTGCAAAGGCTGCTGCTGGCTTAAGTGGCACCTTGTTTTACAATAAGCATCCATAGACTGTTTAATTCCCCAGTAGACATGTTCCTGTTGCCAGAAGTTCTTCAGGTGTGAGTACTGTTTCATCACCCGGAAGACATTCGGGTCAAGACGGTCCCTGCACCTGTTCACTGGAGTAAGTGATCTGATACCACCCAGCACTTCCCACATGCTCTGCATCTTCTATGAATATGTCTTTGCTGTCCTCTGCTTCTAAAGGTTTCACAGAAATACTTGCTTGCACAAGGTACTAGAACTAATTTATTACATGGATTTATGGTTTAAATTTTGTTGTGATTGAACTGATACATCAGTTACAAGAAAAAATAAAAGAAATATAAAATGATAAAAATTACAGCCTAAAAAACCAGAAACAATCATTTCTTCCATATTGCGCATGCTGAACTTTTACATAACTGGCTGTCCAGCTTGTTTATTTACAGTAGCAGTACCACAGACAGGTGAGTGATGCATTCCACTGAGCCCTGCGATGGCTATATTGGTTCCGGGTGAAAGGAATCTTTCCGTTTTACTCTAATCCCATTGGACCATTATTATACATATATTCCATACTCATCACTGGTTGGAACATTATGGCTGTATGGTTCATAGCAGCAAATAAAAGCAAACTCTAAAAAACATAGATAGGAAATTATTGGAGTTTTTATATAAGTGTGTGGATGTGTGTACGCATGAGTGTGTGTGTGTGTGTGTGTGTGTGTGTGTGTGTGTGTGTGTGTGTGTGTGGTAATCACTGGAGGAGAGCATTGAGTGTCCTCTACAATTCTTCACACCATGTTCCTGTACAGCATGGCCTCTCTGCAAGCCTGGAGCTGCTGAATTTTATCTCTGCTGGCAGCCTGCAAGGCTCCTGTCTCTGGTTCCCTCGGTGCTGGGATTACAGGCCTGAGAGGGATCACATCTGCATTGTTATGTGGGTGCTTGCATCCTGTCTTGGGCAGCTGGCACAGCATTCAAGGAAAGTTTCTTTTTTTTTAAAAAGAGATACCTTCTGGAATGTTTCTGAGTGCTGTGTGATAATGTCTCTGGTTTATATTCCATTGACCGAATACACATGATACTGCAACCCTTCAGTAAGATAACAAGGCCCTCAGCACCCACTTGCATAAATGAAATAGTCTCTAGCTTGCTAAGCAATACTTAACAAAGTTTCAAAGTAGCATCCAGCACATTACTGCAGGATAAATTGATTTTTAAAAATTTAAGAGGTTCTACAGTTCTGGCTAGCTGGGCACCAGACAGCCTTCTGTTTCCAGTGTATGGAAGACAATGGCAAGAATCTTAGGTGGTGACATAGATGATTCAGTGTGTGAATTTTTCCCACCCAGCCCATATTTCCACATGACACATGAGGACGCCATGCCTTGGAACACTGGCTCTTTGAAATAAGCTATAAAACGGACAGTTTGGCTTTCTCAGTGTTTTCTTATGAGTGCAGATCCGGGCCAAGTCACAGCATGTTCTTACCAAAATTCTCCCATGCAGCTAAAATGACAAGATATTCTTCTTCTCTTCCTGTCATGAAACTGTAATGAAGTGTTGGTGACCTACTGTTATGGTTACTGCTATCGCTATGGCAACAGTCCCATGCATTCCAAAAGGAGAAGAATCTGACTCTTTCGGTATATCCTATCAATGAAGGTTCTCTCTCAGAAGCAAAGGTAAATTTCACTACTCTAAAACTATATATTTTCAAACCAGCTGTGATTTAGTGCAGTATTGAGTTATATTTTCATCTTATAAGCATACTAGCCTGTAAGATGTGGCAGGCTGCTTTCTATCTCTGTTAACAGATACCCAAGATAATTAGTTTGTTAAAATTAAAGGCTCTGGGACAGCAGAGATGGCTCAGCAGTTAAGGGCATTAGCTGCTTTCACAGAGAGCCGGAGTTCCATTCGCAGCACACACATGGTGGCTCCCAAACATTTTTAACTTCCATCCCAGGGATTCTCATTTCCTCTTCTGGCCTTTGAGGGCACTGCACACACATGGAGAATAGACATATATGCAGGCAGAACTCATATATATATATATATATATGTATATATATATATGTATATATATATATATATATTGAAATCACAAGATAAAAACAACTAAAACTAAAGGCTTATTTTGACCAGTTTTTCAGATCACGGTCAGTTGGTCGGGCTGCTTTGGGCCTATGGAGGGCAGTGCATGGTGCCAGGGAGCATATGGTGAGGCATAGCCACTTACCTCATGGCCATGCCAAAGAGAAAGAGGAAGGATGCTAGGGTCCCTATCTTAGTTAGGGTTTCTGTTGCTGTAAAGAGACACCATGGCCACAACAACTCTTTTAAAGGAAAACAGTTAATTGGGGTGGCTTACATTTTCAGAGGCTCAGACATGGTTCTGGACAAGTAGCCACATGTCCTATATCTTCACTTGCAAGCAACAGGAAAGGAACTGAGACACTTGAGCACATATGAGACCTCAAAACCCACCTCCACAGTGACACATGTCCTCCAACAAGGTCACACCCACTCCAACAAAGCCACACTTCCTATAGTGGTATTCCCTTTGGGGGCCATTTTTTTTCAAGCCACCGTCCACAATGTCTTTTAAAGCCATGCAGCCATCTCTTAAATGCTCTCTCTGTTAGATCCTTCCTGTAAAAGTCTCAACATCTCCTAATAGCAGCAGACTGGGACCAAGTTTATGTCATGTGGATCTTTGGGGCACATTCTAGGGACAAACTGTAGTACATAGCATTCTAAAAACATTCTTCAAGTATTTGTCCTTCCTGAACTTCATGAAACTCAGAACTTCATGAGAGTTGTTGATAGGTACTATGAACTCCATTTTGTAATTATGAAAATGGTGTACACTATTGATTGCCTATCTGATAGCTACTAATAACACCATTCCATTCTCATTACTAACCAAATCTTCACTCTGTTTGTAAAAGAATAGCATCATTTCACAACCCAGTTTTGTTTGTTTGTTT
>JAQHUG010000354.1:1070633-1086368 GCA_028555095.1 Dicrostonyx torquatus
CCTGTACAGAGCAATGGGTTTATTCATACATGAAATCCCTATACAGAGTGATGTGTGTATTTATCCCTGTAATCCCTGTACAGAGTGGTGGGTTTATTTATACCTGTAATCCTTGCACCCTCTCCTTTCTCCCCTTCTCCTTCCACTGTTCTCACTGTTTTCTTTTATTCTCCAGTCTCTTTCCTGCTTTCATTAATATGCATACAGATTTCTGTCTGCCCATTTAGGTTTATGTTTTTATTTTTCTATAAAACTTAAAATGCATGAATGAAAAGAAAATTTAATATTTTCTTCTGTCAATGTTTCTTTAAGATAATTGGTTATTAATTTTTATGAGATATTTTTTAGATGTCCATGTCTTTCAGGTCAGTTTCTAATGCTTTATTTTCTCCCTAGTTATAGAGGGACAGACTCAATAGAATGTAAGTATGAAATAGAATATAAGTATGAAAGGTGAGTTATCTGATTGACTTACACAAACAGAAGCCAGAGAGTACCACAATGGTTACCTGCAAGCTAGAGAGCCCAGGAAACTAGTGAGAGTCCAGCTGAAATCTGATGTCCACTGAGAGACAATAGCAATAACAAAGTGTTCCTTCTCGGGAACTGTCTGTGTGCCTGGGTGAGCTCCCTTCTGCTTTTTGTTCCTCTGAGCCTTTAGCCCACTGTATGGCGCTACCATATTCAGGGCAGGTCATTTTGTCTGAGTCTGCTCCTGACCCACATACCAATTGTCTCCAAAGACACTCTCAAAGTTTACCAGGATGCATTTCACAGTTTTCTGGGTGTCTCTAGCACAGTCAAGTCGACAGCTAAGATTGACTCTGATAGTTTTGACGGTGATTAGCAGTGATCCCTCAGTCTCTATGTTAGTGTTGGAGCATTTGAGGAAGTAGGCATCTCTCCAGATTGGCTTTGGTGGGAAAAGTTCTTCACTGGTCAGTTCACCCAGAGACTGGGGTCGAGTCCTGCAGCAAGCCTGCTTGGAGTCTTTGGACTAACTTGTCTAGTTTTGGGGCCCTAAACTCTGCTTCAGCCAGGGCAAGTTTCAAGTTTCGGTATTCAGAACTTAACCTTAATCCTGGGTCCAAGGAGACAAACCTGGAGCTTGAGTTTGCCTGGAGCCCTAAGTCATGATGGTTAACCATATGGTGGTGCAGAATTGGAGCTCAGGATCTCAGAGAGTTGCCTGGTACCTGGAACTGCAAGAAGCCAACTGGCACGCGCTTAGAATACTATACCTAGAAAAGAAGCTAGAAGGTCTGGTGCATCCCTGTGTCCCAGGGTAATGTGTAATACAGCCCACACTCTTCCTCCATATGTGGAGGGTATCTCTCTGCAGACCAGGCTGTGGCCTTGGAGGAGGAGTCATTCAGCTGTTACGGCACCCCTCCCCAGCATGTTTTTGTTTCTTCTCTTCATGAGTGTTCTAATTTTTTCCTAAATTCCTTTACTTTCATGAATGTGTCTTAATGAGTGGATGGTTGCTCTCACTGAGGTTTCTGAGAGAGGAGAGCATGGAAAACTCTATTCTACCGTCTTGAAAATGCCACTCCTTGGCATTTGGCTCTTTAAAAATAGCCACAGTCCATCAGTTTAAGTTTACTGTACCCCCAGGTTTTCTGAGCAAGCAATACATGATTTCCCCAGCTTTACAATTCAATGACATAATACTAAAATCTATATTTTGCCTAGATTTTCCTTCTCTATAAGATTTCTTCTGCTAACTTCACTAAGCACATCTTTGTGTATGATTCAAGAGAATTTGATTGGAAGCCAAAATTTGTTTACTTTGTTCAGGTTCATCAACCATTCATGCATACATAAATTAAATTATGGTGCTATTAATCATCAAACAGATGTCATAAAATCAATAACAAGATTTAAGGGGCCCAGAAAGGTGCTGCTTGAGCCAGAGACTTGACAACTTGGAGAAAGACCTAAGCCTGCGCCATTCCATCATATTTCCAACATATATTTTTAATGAAGACATGAGGTTTTCTCATATTTGTTGTCTTACTTCAGACTATTACAGAGTTGTGTCAACTAGCATCATAAACCACACACATTGATTCCTCACAGTTAGACACCAGGATGATGACGTCAGGATGCCAGAATGGCAGGGCTATTGGAGGAGTCTTCTTCCTTGTGTCCTCACCTGCCCTTTCTATAGTGTGTACAGAGAGAAAGGCCCCATGCTTCTTCCTGTTCTATGAGAAAACTAAGACTATTCAGGACGTCTCACTCTCATGATCTAGGTTACATATATTCACCTCTGGAAGACCCCGCCTCCAAACAGCACCTCATTAAAGGTTAGGAAATGGACCAAAATTTAACTGGGATTGAAACATGCTAGATATTTAACAAATTAATACTTTTACATACATAAGTAAATGTGTTAAAAATTACAGTTTCCATGCAATAACAATGGTATTTGTAGACTATATTAACTTTACAATGTCCTTCGAAGCGCAATAACAGGGCTGAGTTCAATGCCATTTGGTTCCAATCTTGTCAGCCAGTCCCTATTTGTATATACTTGTTTGAAGACAAGGTCAAATTTCTAAATTTGATGGCCTTCATGAATGTGAGGCTCAAGCCAAATGTCCCTGTTTGACTCTAGTTATTCAGCAGCAAATTAGAATAAACTGCACACACAGTTACCAGTTCCTATTCATATCCAGGCTGCTCGGCTCAGAGCTCAACTGGTCAGCTAAAATGGCTGTGTCAATTCCAATGGGACATGTGCATGTGACCATTTTAGAATATTCTTGGAGGACTGTTACTAGTGGATTTACTGCATTGCCAGAGACTTAAGACCAAGAAAGTCCCAGGCAGTGCTTTGCCTCAGCAATGAAGTATCCTGCTTTTCAGCAGGACTAAATTTACTAGACACTGAAGGATTTGGTCATAGCCAAATTCCTGCATTGAAAACAACAGGGTAGTCCTTCAAATGAATACATGTCTGGTTTACAGGATTAAGTATCTTTCTGGTGCTTTGTCCATGCACCAGTGACAAGAAGAATCTGATCAGAACACAGCTTGATATAAAATTTAAAACATAGCTCTTTCTTTCATGTCAACTATATTTAGACACAGTTGGCAGGCCATACACATGTTTTTCTAATTCTTTATTTCTTTATTAAAAGAGAAAAGCACAAGCTAACACCAATGCATTCAAATTAGTGCAGATTTTAATACTAGCCATCTAGATGCTCACTCCAGCACTATGGAGAGAATAATCTTCTCTCTCAGTAGCACCTTGGACACACATCTGCCGGTTTAAAATCAGGTACACAAAAGAGGAGGTGGTGATGAATTTGGTGCTGTCTAGACAACTATACTACCGCACAGTGTTGCTCTGTTGGTTGCCATGGTAATGAACAAATAAGCTCTTAGAGCCCTGCAAAATAATGGGTTGTGAATACTTCCTTTACAATAGGCAATTTTCCTTTCCTTGAAATGTGGATTGCTAAAAACACTCTAACTAAGGCCAAGACTTAGCATCACAGCACCCAGTACTGTTTCAGAATTCAAGATAAATGCCACACTTAACATTTCCTGTCAAAATAACTCATTTGCTCTGCCATTTACTTCAAAGAGTCTGTCATTAGGCAGCAGAGGGGGCTGAGACAATAGTACAGAGTCCTTTACTCCTTTGTGTTAGACTTTCCTGTCATTCATTAACACTTGGATCCCTTCTCTGCCCTGGCCCAGCATCCTTCTCTTCAAAGAATTATAGTTTGGGAGGAACAAAGTGAGACCAGCTACTCAGTAGTTTGTGGAATGCAAGATGCTTCTGGAATACATAAACATAGAAATACAGTCGTGAAAAGATATAGAAAGCACCGTGATGGACAGGAGATGTCATCTGAAGGAAAACAGGAGGAATCCAAACAAAGTGGGGGAAGAGCACCAAAAGGAGGTGGGGGCAAGGCACAGAGAATTCAATGCCTCAGAAGTACAAGAGAAAGCTACCATGTTCTAATCAGCTGAAAAAACCTGGGCGAGGTAGAAACATAGGGTGTGGCTATGGGAGGGACAGAAGCAAGAGGCAAATCTTACAGGCAGATAGAGTTCTAATCATGGAGAGGCAACAGCCAATTAAAGCAGAGGAATAGCAATTTAGAAACTTAATTCCACTTGCAGAGTGGACAATGAATTAGAAGAAGCAAGAAGAGAGGCGGGAATGAAAGCTCCACAGGTTCCTGTAAAAGCCAATAATTGGCAAAACTCAAGGGTCTTGTGAGTGTTGGCAGCTCTTCTCATCCATCCCAAGAGCTGCTATTGTTCCATAGTGCCCATGCTCTCCTTCTTACCCACTTCAGAGATGGAATTCATCTGGGCACTGAATCAGCTGCAATACGCATTTCTCATATATACCCTTGCAGCTAGTTATAGTTATGCAATGTGTGCAACTTCAGGCTTTCCCCATTCCTCTTTTGTCCCTCTCTATAGCCTTGAATATGAATGCATTCCAAAACAAAAGGAACTAACTTAAATGATAAGGAGGAAGCACAGAGTTAGGGAGGGGCCCAGAGGCTGGAGTGGCTGGGACTCACTCTCTCTGCCCCACACCATTGCACATAGCCATTGTGCTCAAGGCATCTGTACTGGTGTCTTAAATAACATGCACTCAAGTCATTTGACGGCTAGACACTAGCTCAATAGCTGTCTGCCTTTATTCTTCATGACAACTCCCCTGCCTGTCTGTAGCTTGTACATATTTACCTATTGGTCATCTAGCCCTCTCTCTGTATATAGTATATATTTCTTTCACCTATTTATTATCCATCTTCTATCTCTTCAGCCATCTCTAATTTATCGACTATAAATTAGAAAACTGTCATCTTCAGTTTTCCTCTCTAGCAACTGCTCCTTGAGTTACTTCCTTGAACTCTTCATAGTTCTACCAGTGCTTGTTGGTCTGACTCAAGGCTCTGCTCTACATTGCTGCCTTTGGCAGCATCATGACTTTACTCCGTGCAGGAGGTTTCCAATTTTACATTGTGCCCTACTCTTTATCTAGACTCGTGTCTTCAAATGTGTGCAACAAGCTTCCATTTACATCTCTAATCATCATCCCCAACTGTCTTAAGCTTTCTACCAAAAAGCAAGTTGGAGAGGAAAGGGTTTTTTTGTTTGTTTGTTTGTTTGTTTCCACATCACCGTTCATCATCAAAGGAATTCAAGACAGGAACTCGGGCAGGGCAGGGTCCTGGAGGCAGGAGCTAATGCAGAAGCCATGAAGGGGAGCTGCTTACTGGCTTGCTTCCCATGGTTTGCTCAGCCTTGCTTTCTTACAGAACTCAGGACTATCAGCCTAGGAATGGTACCACCCTCAGTGGACTGGACCCTCCCCCACTGATCATTAATTGAGAAAATGTCTTACAACTCTATCTCACGGGAGACATTTCTTCAACTGAGGCTCCTTCCTCTCTGATGACTCTAGCCTGTGTCAAGTTGACCTGAAACCAGCCAATACGCCAACTCATGTCCTGAGATGGACTGGTTACCACCTTCCCTCTCCCACCAAACTCAGTTCCGCAGGCCTATTTTCTCTCTAAGGTTGTGTCATATTTCTTCCTCATCTATGAGCCCTAGAGTCTGTGGAAACTAACTGCTCTGCCCTCCCCTTCTTCCCTTATGTCCAGCCTTTTTCTGAAACTTAAATAGTCCCATGTAAGAATAATGTTGCTTCCTGTCAGGAAGATAATGTGAGACACTAGAGAGGTAAGTGGCCATCACTGCAGTATCTGATACATGAAGATGGCAGTAGACACCACTGGCCTCTGGGTCACTACAGTAACGAGCTCTCTGTTCATCCGGTCTAAGTTCTAATTCTTTCGGTTAGACCAGCGACAGTCAGCTCTGCCTCTGTGCCTGGGCTCATACTATCACACCTGGAATACATACCTTATCTTTCAAAGTATGCCACTGATGTTATATTTAAAGTTTGGAGTCCTGGGTTCCAGTTGCAGCCTATCAATGACTAAAAAGGGTATTTCTGGTTGGGGAAGAGCATATGTGTTTTACTAGCAAATCCAGAGCTGTTTCTTAGATAATGTGTTCTGTGACTCAACATACTGCTCTTTGAATGTGTAAATAAGACATTGAAGTAGTTCAACCAGGCTGGACAGGTGGCCCAGTGGTTAAGAGCACTGGCTGCCCTTCCAGAGGTCCTGAGTTCAATTTCCAGCATCCACATGGTGGCTCACAACCATCTGTAATGAGATTTGGGGCCCTCTTCTGGCCTGCAGGCATACATGCAGACATAATAAATAAAAATAAATCTTTTTTGGGCAATGGTGGTGTTCACCTTTAATCCCAGCACTGGGGAGGCAAAGGCAGGCAGATCTCTTGTAGCCTGGTCTACAAGAGCTAGATACAGGCCAGGCACCAAAGCTACACAGAGAAACCCTGTCTTGAGAAACAAAACTACAACAACAACAAAAATACAAAAACAAAGAAGAAATAGTTAAACCTAATATTAAGATCATGGGCTTCAAAATCAGAACACTGAGGCTTAAATATTGGTCACTCTGTACTTCGAGAAAATTGCTGCAACTCTCTGAGCCTTGAGTCATCATTACAGAAACTATATAATCGTCTCTGCTGTAACAAAATAGCCAAAAAGAGAAACCGAAGGAAGGAAAGATTCATTGTGGTTAACAGTTCCAGGTCATTCAGTCTGTAATGCTAGAAAAGCATGCTGGCAAGAGTAACAGGTGGCTGGTCACATGACATCCGCACTTGGGAAGCAGAGAAACCCAAATGCTTGCACTCAGCTTGCTTTCTCCTTTGTCCTCAGTCAGGGGCTCCAGTGTATGCAGTGGTCCCACCCACACTCAAGGTGTCTCTTCCCACTTCAGTTAACCTGAGCACTCCTTCCCAGACAGTCCGAGGTCGGTTTCTACAGTGTGGCTAGAGCCCACCCAGCGGACAGTCAATATTGACTATCACAGGGCGTGATGGAGCTCCCTGAGAAAGACTATCACAGGGCGTGATGGGGCTCCCTGGGAAAGACTATCACAGGGCGTGATGGGGCTCCCTGGGAAAGACCATCTCAGGGCGTGATGGGGCTCCCTGGGAAACATTTACCAAAATTCAGACTTTAGACACCAAAATCGGTTGTTACCTCAAGAAACCTGATTTTTAAAAATCAAAGTATTAAATATGATGCTCCATAAAGACTTGTGAATTTTATGATTACTATGAGCCTGTACGTGCCTTCTTCTGCATCTCTCTCTGAGAAGTACATGCAAGCTGCTCTTCTCTCCTGGGCTGCTCTCCTTCCCCACGACTTAGCCACTGATGCTCTTTCTCTTTCCGTGGCTGTGCCTGCTGTTTACCAGGGAACTGGAGACATGCAACAGCCAGTTAAATAGTATCTATTCTGTGCCCTTGAGAAAGTCACACAGGAAACAGACTGCATATCACAGTTCTGGGGATGCTATACAGGCTGAAGGCCATGTGTGATCCCCCTACACCTCTCCTCGATAATCAAAGAATTAAAAGCAAAACTCCAAACAACACAGTAACTCAAAGCAAATAACAAAAAAATGTAGTTTCATATATAAAAACACTATCTTTCATGCTGACTATGTATGTCAGAGACATGTCACAAAGCCTGTGAAAATTCAGGTAGACTAGTTAACGCCGAAGCAGGGTGGAAGGAGCACATGCCAAGGGCTGTTAAAGTTCGTATGCCAAGCCCACCCAGCACACGCCAGCCTCTCCCTGGCTCTGGTAGGCAGCATCTTGCAGGATCCTAGAGGCCAAGCAGCTCCTGGTGAGGAATGGGAGTGTGTCTGGGGAGTCAGAGCCTGAAGCCCAGCAGGTTTGACCAGGAAACTTCTAAGGCTCCTTGAGACCCATCTTCAGATTTCAAATTTTTTGTTGTTGTTTGCTTTGGGTTTTTTTGTTAGTTAGTTAACTGTTTTGTTTTGTTTTGTTTTGCTTTTTTGAGATGGGATTTCTTTGTATACTCCTGGCTGTCCTGAAACTCACTTTGTAAACCAGGCTAGCCTCGAACTCAAATATTCACCCACCTTTGGTTCCCAAGTACTGGGGTTGCCCAGCTGACTTCAAATTCCTATTGGGGGTTCCTTTAGGGCTAAGATTTAATGAAAAAAATTATTCAATTAATTTCTGTCTATCCATCTCTCAATTTCTATTTCCATTTGCATAAGCGTGTATGAGCGTGAATAATAAGATAGCTGACATAATTAACACTTTGCAGATAAGGACAGAGCCTTTCTGATTCACACCCCTATTATCGTCGCCTCTGCCCTCTACCAAAAATAACTGCTATCATTATTCTGCAAGTTCTTTCAGAGTTTATCAGACTCATATAGATCCAGAGAAAATAGGCAGGTTTTTTTTTTCATAAGTGGCGTTAAACCATTTGTCTCTCCGTGTAGTAGGTGCATGTTACTCTACCGTGTGAAAGCTGGTGTTTACTCATCCATATCCTTACAGGTGCTGTTCAAGTCACGGCATTTTTTTCACTAATACAAACAATGATTAGAAACTAATACCCTGTGGCAAATAAGTGGGTGCATTTTTCTAAGGTAGATACTAATAAGTGGAATTACTGAGTTAGTTAATTGGTGTTTATTTTAATAGGTGTTACCAAATTGTTCCAGGCAGTGTCCATGCCAAATTGCATAGCTGTATAGCGTACATGTTCACAGGGTCATGCACAACAATGGTTCAAAGCACATGGTCTGAGGACAAACTGCATGCCAACGCTTACTAGTTCTGGGACCCTGGCCAAGGCTATACTTTCATGCCTCACCAATCACTACAGAATAGCAGTGCAGTGTTTCCTCGTGGTGACTTGTTCTGGGGGCTGTTGGAACACACTTTTTGATCAATACCACCTTCACTGGCTTCTGGTTGAGCTTCAAACTGTCTTACCAAAGGAGTTCATGGTTCCACCCCCAAATCCTCCTCTGAGTCAGGATTTTTCCAGACCCAGAGGTTAAATGCCTGCTGGGCTCATTTACCTCACACTTCTGTGCTGCTCTGTGATGTGAAGCCAGGGGGGCCCTGGCTGATGGGCCACCAGTGTCTGTTTGTGCAACAGTTTTGGCTAGTGTAAACAACCGAGTGTACACTACAACATCTAAGAAGCTGCAGGGAATTGGAAGACATTCTTGGGAGAGACGGAGCTCATTAATATTTACAAAGGAAAATACTTCCACCCCATCCCAGGTGTAAGATCATCCCTAGGGGTTACAGGACCAGGGAAAACAGCACAGAGCCAAGCTCCCCAAAAATGCTTTCATGCATATCAAATGGGGGGAAACGAACAGACATCAAAGACAACCTGGGGGGGAAAGGAAGCTGAAAGAATCTGGTAGCTGCAGGATGTAACTTTCCTCTGTTACCGGAAAGAACCTCGGAATTGAACAGACATAAAAATGCATTAGGATTAGTTAACTCTGAAACCAACTTGAGAGACTCTCAGACTCTTGGTCCTGCTTTCCTGCCTCCAAAGGGAAGAATCTGGGTGTCCTATATAGGCAAGTATCTCAAAGCCTAGCTATTTTCAAGGGGTCATAAATAAATTAAATGGGTTCTTTTAGACAAAATTTTTTATTAAAAAAAAAAAGAACACTGCTAACCAGAGAGATTAATGACCTGCTTAGGTCACACAAACAGACAGGGCCTTATGATACGGCCCAGGTGCTGAAGCTTACAAAGCAGGAGTTCCTTCTCAGTCAGCTGCTTTGACTTCAGTCTCAATCAACATAATTGGTGGTTAAGTGCAAAGGTCGGGACTGTCACCAGCCTTCATTTAATTCCAAGTCCTATGCTAGGAACTTCCTCTTAAACACTTGAGCCCCACTTTGTATTGAGCCATTTAAGTTAACACAGCTCTCGTGGGTTTGGTGACACTGAACAAACCACTGGAGCTCAATGTGCATCTCTTTCCAGCTTCTTTTTGACAGATGATATAAGGCCAACTGGTCTACCAATCACTCAGATTTTCAACATGGAGTTGTGATCTATTCTGCACTGAATTTTATACAAGCTTCCTGTTTCTTGATTTTACATGGCTTTTTCACTATTCCTTAACTTTAACTTGCTTTTTTCTTTATGCTTCAATTTACTCTCTTTGTCATTTTGCCTCAGATTTTAGTTTATGGAAATATGCTAGCTAAATTTTACTGCATCATGGCAAAACACAGCTGTAGTAGGAAATTTCTGCAAAATTGGAAGCTTATGTATTCATTTCACAAGTGGTAGCTGGCATGAACATTCCCTTGGGAAACTAGGGTGGAGTGTGAGGGCAGGAAGTGTAGGAGTCGTGACCCAGTGTTTGTCGTTCCCATATATAAGTCTTGCTGTGTAGAACTGGCTTTACTGTGTTCACAAGCGGCACACATCACAGGCAAGAGAACAGAGTGAGGAGCTAAACTGGCTCTCCAGCACACACGATAACTCTCCTGCCTCTGAACTTCTCATCTTAGTGTTAGTGCCATATAGCTTAGTCCTGAGTGGAAAGTGGAGCATTCCCAGTAAATGTTCCTTGAACCACACAGCTTCTTGAATACAGCCGGTGTTTAATTCTTAGTCTGGCCTCCACCAGGAATGAGAGTACTGGAAACAGAGTAATAAAATATCTGACTGATGACAAAATTATCTTTCTCAGGACAAAGGAATTCTTTATCACTGCCTCCTACTTCTGCTCTCGCCCCTCTTTCCTACAGAAAGATTTTTTTTCCTTAACATCCTGTCTCTGCTATATAGCTGAGTTCCCTCCCACCAAGTTCAGAACACCTGGGTCACCTAGGAAAATTTTGTTTTCTACATCCTAGGAACATCTGTGTTCATATTTTGCCTTGAGGAACAAGGAAACTCTTGCCATGGAGAAATAGAAATAGAAAATAGAAAAATACAAAATAAAAAACATTCACAAGGCTTTGAGAGCTAGATGGGGTGATTGCAATTATGAAAGTCCATTTAATTCATTCCTTTTCTATATATGGAAAATGGGCATAAGCCAGTCAAATATATTACCCCAAATGCAAGTTAGAAAGCTTAAGCTATCTGATCTCTCCAGACAAGCTTCTGCCATTGTTATTACAAAATGCCTTCTATGTTCAATTAAGATATGTATTTGTAGAGCATCCGCTATCACCGGGAGGGTACAGAGCCTTTCCATGTCACAGGGATTCTTACTAAAATTCCCACCTTCGTTATCATTCCCCATTATGAAAGCTGAGGCAAAGTAAAGAACTACATATAAACGATAAATCAAAAACCCAGCCATGAACCTACCACTATCATTTTGCCAAATGGACATGGTATCAAATTGTCCTCTATTCTTGCCTGTCTACTCATAGATTAGCACTCATACCTCATTAGAGAAGTTTCTTTCTACAGTGGATGATGATGGACCCAGAAACACACAGCTGGTCAAAGCATGTGGGGAGGGGAGGATTTCTGTAGAGTACTCAGACAGAAAATGAGGCATCTCTATTGCAAGCCCTCACTCCAGGGCTCAGGGACCATTTTTGAAGAGGGAGCAGAATGTCTGTAAGAGCTACAGCACCTTCTGGATGTGACAGGCTATTGCACTCGGGACCCCCAGCAGCTGTGGTGGCCTGCACACAGTCAAGCCAGTCAATACACAGCATGAAGTAGGAGAGACTCATAAGCCACCATACCTAGCTGTGGAAATATAGCCAAGTGATAGCTTCTGGGGAAGGAGAGACACCTTTTTCTTTAAAGATGTGGCCCTCTGATACATTGGCATTGCTTTAGGGGATGATCCCACACTCGTGCGTATTTGGGCAGCACAAATTGGACTTTGGGGAGTATTTTTTAAAGAGAGGAAAGAGGATGTGAAGATGGGAAGGGTTATGGAATGGAGTGGGGGTAAATATGATCAAATACATCGTTCACATGAAATTCTTAGCAAATTAATTAAAATGTTGCATTAAAATGAAAACAGTCTTGAAAACTTGAGTGGAGAAAGGACTCCTTGGTTCCTTCCTCCTCTACTCCCCACCTCTGTGGATAGATTTTTCCTCCCATGAGTCTCTGACAGCTGACTTCCAGAGTCACACAAGGTGACTTTGAGTGTGAATTGCTAAGACTGAGAAGGTGATCACTGAAAGTTATTCCTAGTACTTCTGATCACAGTTCAGATAGCGTGCCACTTGGAAAACTTCAACGCAAGGAGTCATTCTAAACTAAGATAGCTGTCTTTGGCTGCTAGACACTCACAACACTAGCCAGACACTAGCTCTAATTACTTTTAAAAAAAATCCCAAGCACAATTTAAGTGTGCAGTGAAATATCTATTCACAGGAGGGAAAACAGTAAAAGACTTGGAAAGAAGTTACTTTCAAAAGACAAAAAAGAAAGATGCCTAGGTAAAAAGCAAGATTTAAGTCAAGGGTGAGTGTGTCAGGGCGGCTGAGCTCCATTGCATCTCTGTATAAATTAGGAAATCAAAGCCAGAAACTTGCCACAAGGTACAAGGAGTGGAGGCAGAGGGCAGGCTTTAAAAGGGCAATGCTAATAGGCTCTGGGATCTGTAGGGCTCCAGAACCAGGCACAGCCTTGCCCCCTGCTGGCTCACCTCTCTCTTCACCTGCCTCACCTGTAGTTACTTATTTTTCCCAGGTCTGAAAGAGGAGGTCGAACCAGGCCATGCTGAAAACTAATGATTCCAGGAACCTTACTGAGAAGTCCAAAAATACCTACCAGCACACAGGCAACTATCTGAGCAGGCTTTTCTAATCAGGTCATTCTACTACCGACAGTATCATGGTGTGGATTCCTATGACGAGCCAGATAAGTGAGGACCAATACACGAGCCATAGTGAACATGTTCGTGACATGTTTACTCCTCATCAGGTTGACTTTCTAGGTCCACACAACTTTTTTTGAGCTTTTGGGTGTTTGTGCTAATTTTCAAAACAAGCAAATACTCTGGGGACTTACGTATGATCCTATTACAACATAGTTGCACAACCATGTTGAAGGGGAAAACTAGGCTGTAATGAATCCTTCTAGGAATCCAGGAATGAAGTTTCCTGAATGCGGCCCAAGATGAAGTCACCTCCACTAGATTCTGCACTATCATAGCTGATTGAAGGCACTAGGGAGGGAAGGACACTCAGGGAGAGAACAACTTTCTTGTGAACTCTCTATCAACACAAAAGATGTTACTCCCCTCTGCCCATCTCCTTCAGAAGACACTGAAAACCTTGGTGTCTCCATGGTCACTGTCAACATTTCACCAACAGCTGCCATGTGTTTCTTTGAACTATTTCCTTCATTTATACCTTATTCCTTGTGCTATTTGCATTTTAATTCTGGGTCTCACCAGTTGATGCTTAGATTGCTGCAGAAATCATCTTGCAGAATCCAGCCTCTTCCTCCTTCAATCCATCCTAACTCAGCTTGCCATCAGTGTTCAAGTATAGGCGCCTTTCCTCATTTTTTGCAGGATAATCATGAATATGGTATAGATACCTTATACATTTTAATTCTATTTCATGCTCCTCACTGGCATGTGACACTATCATTTATTAAAAAAAAACCAACAAAGCAAAGAACAGTTACATTAACACTAATGGATAATTCACTTGAAAATGCCTTATATTTCAGGAGTACTAGTCCAATTAAAGATTAAAATATCAAGAACATTTGGGAAACATTTGTAACATGCTTTATGTATAATTTTATGGTTTAATTCTCATAAAAGTTTCAACAATGAACTCAATGGAGACGGGGTCAAGATGGTGCTCTGAGAACATGAGATTGTGTCTCTTTCTGCTCCAAACCCTGGAAACTGACAGAAAAAAATCTTAACATCAAGAAAACCAAAATAAATAAATAAAATAATTTTCAAAAGTAAAAGGATGGTAAAGGAATAATAACGAAGCTGAAGCCCAGAGTGGTTTGAGAAACTACTTCCTCTATAAAAGGGGAAATGCCAAGCAGACCCAGAACTCGACACAGTAGAGAGGAAGGAAGTATTTTCTCAGCCTGTGGCCATGATGGTGGATTTAGGCTCTACTCAAGAACAGCCAAGTGTTTGGTGTCTATTCCCCAGTTCTCTTGGGCTGAGCACTGGTGGTCCATTGTGTTGTTTTTATTACTACTAAATGTGTTTTCTGACGATGTATATAGCACACTCTGAATACACTCATCCCTCCCACAGTTATCTCCACCACATCCGAAACAACCCACCCTTCTTTCCACAAGCTCTTTCTCCCATATCTGGGTCTTTTTCTCTTGCTTCATGATTCATTTAGCTTAACTGGGGCCATCTGTATTGCCATGTTTGAAACTATCCATCTGAGCCTGTGGAGTCACCAATGGGTACCTAACTAAAGACAATGACTCTGCCTTCCCCAGGATCTACAAGTGGCCAATAGTTCAGCAGGAAGGGTGTCTTGACTAATCTTATTTGTCACCTGACTACATGGAATCAACTAAACCCCAAGCAGATGGGCCCCTCTGTGAGGTATTTTCTCGAGTGGATCATCTGAGGTGGGAGATGAAGAGGGACCACCCAACAAACAGGCCACACAAAAAGACATGGAAGAAGAAAGGATTTTGTCTATTTGTTTCTTTGCCTTCTTTGCTTTTTTGCCTGCTTGCCCTCACTCTTTCTGGCAAGTTCATCTATCCTTTGCTGAGACATTCATTCACCAATATTAGAACCTGCTTCTTTGGGATTCCAACATAGACTGAAGACCTGAAAACCTTCTGAGACATCCAGTCTGACCAAGAGAAGCCATTGTTGGACTAACTGGACCACAGCCTGTAAGTCATTCTAATAAATCCCGTTTTACACATATTCATTCAATCTGTTCCATTCCTATAGAGAACCCTGACTCACACACAGGGGTCTGGTCCCATGAACCTCTCCTCCACCCGTGATGGACTGTTGACAGGGTCAATATTGAGCAGGTCTAGTGTAAGTAACCATGGCTGCCATGAGTTAATGGTGTCATGCCCAGAAGACGGTGTGACCTAGTCCTTGTCGCAGGTTTTTTGCTTGCATGGGATGCTTGGGTTAGAAAGTCAGGGTAATGACTGCTGATGCTCAAGAATGGTGGTGACACCAAGCACAAATAGAAACAGAGGTCATGGCCTAAGGGCTCCAGGGCAGGCACATCTCTTTATTTCCCCAGGGCAGGCCGGCTCCATCCTGATCTGTGTTCCACGTGTCTTCTGCACATCTCCCTTGTATCAATTACCACATTGTATTGTGTTTTATGGCAGACAGAGCCAAAAACATAACTGGGCCATTTTATGGTTGGCTTTCATAACTACAACACTGTAGCAGCTGCTATATTACAACTGTGAGCAATCTGAAGAGCATCTCACTGGATTATATTAATCTCCACTCTCAGAAACATATTACAACTGTGAGCAATCTGAAGAGCATCTCATGGATTATCTTACTCTCCACTCTGAGAAACACATTGCTTTACGTTTAGGAACACAGTCAATTACAGTAGCTATGGAAAATACTGATGAAAGATCATTCTAATGTGACCAAACAAAAGTCTAAACAGCTTACAGAAAGAATGCTTTTTTTTTCCTTGAAGTGTAATTTATTCATTAAGCAGTCATTCCATTTATTTGGTAGTTACAGGTTTTCTGAGACTGCTCTTTTATTGGTTTTTTTTTACTGTTAAAAGAAAAATTTACATTTACTCCCCTTGTTCCCAGCCCTCCCGCTCCCCCACTACC
>JAQHUG010000354.1:1088553-1113082 GCA_028555095.1 Dicrostonyx torquatus
CTGAACCTCATAGAAGAGAAAGTGGGAAGTAGCCTGCAATACATGGGCACAGGAGATCACTTCCTATGTAAAACCCCAGTGGCACAGACAATAAGGACAACAATAAATAAATTGGACCTCCTGAAACTGAGAAGCTTCTGTAAAGCAAAGGACACAGTCATTAAGACAAAAAGGCATTCTACTGAATGGGAGAAGATCTTCACTAATCCCACATCAGACAAAGGCCTGGTGTCCAAAATATACAGAAAGAACGCTTTTAATTAGCAATGGGAGGCACATCCTAGAAAGTTACTGTGGTTCTGAATATATACAAATATATAATGATTCCTTATTGCCATTCAAATATCATATAAAATAAATTATATGGTTCATTTACAGAGTAATTTTATTTGCCTTTTCAGCATAATGTATTTTATTCCATTATTCTAAAAAGTCATGGAAACTGCATATTTTTAAGGAATTATGAGTATGATTTTGAGAATTCATTTTTATCAGTACAAATGCATTAAATCAAAACATAACCACAAATAATCAGCCCAACAAAATACATTGTGTGAAATCTCCATTGGATCCAGATCCTCTAGAAAATTGTAGTTGGTGAGCTCTCCACATTTTAGATGAGACCTAAAACCCCTGGGCAAGTGACAAGGGTCTTTGACTCAGCAATATCCACATAAAAGGTGTATCAATTTGTCTCCATAGCCGGTGAGCTGATAAGCGGTGGTGCCCATGGCTTCAGGAAATGGACTGTCCTTGAAATACAACCAAAGTTAAGTCAGACTTCAAGGAAGCCAGGTGAGTGTGGCTGCCTCCTTCATTATGCAAGAGAAGGTAGTTGCAGCTCGCTCTGAGGTGTGAGGAGAATGAGTAAGGACAGCCTCATTCAGGGCTCTAGGATATGGTGTCATCTCAGGGCAGCAAGACGGAAAGGATGGAGGATCATTTGGCAGAAAAACTGCAAAAGCACAGACACCAAACAAGGAAAAGATGGAAAGTAAAATCAAGCCCTGGTGAGAAACTGAACAAGGTAAATCCGGTTCCAGTTATCAGCTGTGCTTCCCCAAGATGGCTCGGACACATGGACAGTAGGCTAGTCCTGGCTCCTGACTAGAAACCCAGTGGGGCTGCCATCTGGAATCCTCTTTGCCATGGGGACTGTTTGGACTTCCCCATACCGTGGCTGCTAGCTCCAACAGTATGTTCCAAGAAACAAGGAGTCTCTTAATGCCCGGGTCCAGAAACTAGGGCGTTTTGGTTTCTTGTATATTCTATTGTTCAAGCAGCCATGGTTATCAGGAAATTCCAAGAGAATAGGACCCAGATTGCACTTCCTGAAAAACCATCAAACAGCCACAGCATCCTTGGTTTGCCACACTTCTCAATACTTGACATGTGTAATTGTATGCATTGTAACATTTTCGTAAACACAAAGGATTGATAATAGCTAAATGTCCTTACTGTGGTCCTGGATAAGTAAACCAACCTAATTTTATAAAACAAAATACTACATAGCCATAAAAATAAATGGAGATGTTTTAATGTAAAATTGTATAAAATGTATTTTTTTGTTAATTGACTATAATTCATATAACATAACATTCACCATGTGAGCCATTTGGAAATACATAATCAAGTGAATTTCAAAGTATTTGACTCAGTGCCTAGTTATTACCACTGTCTAATTCTAGAACCCAGGCATCATTTCTGAAAGACACACATCACAGAGTAGCAATCAATCCCCACTCTGCCCACCCTCAGGCCCTGACACTGGCCCATGACATAGAGAGTTATTGATTATGAATGCTCAGCCTTCGTTTAGGCTGGTTTCTAGCTAGGCTTTTTTCCCCTTTAACTTAAATTAGCCTATTTCTATTAATCTATGTGCTGCCCTAAGGTTCATTTACCTCATCTATGAACTGTCTGTCCATCCTGCTTTCCCGCTTCCTCCATGTCTGACTGGCTAGGCACCCAGTTGGCTGGCTGGCTCCCTTTTTTCTCTGCTGGCCAGCCCCACCTATCCTTTCTCTGCCTAGATACTGGCTGTTCAGCTTTTTATTAGATCAGTCAGGTGCCTTAAACAGGCAAGGTAAAACACCAGCACATCTTCACATGGTTAAGCAGATGCAGCATAAACAAAAGCAACACACATTTACATAATTAAACAAACACAGCATAAACAAATGCAACACATCTTTACATCATTAAACAATTACATTTGCTGCAACACAAGCAAATGTAGCACAGCTTTACTTAAATATTCTATTCCACAAGTGCTCGCATCCTTGCTTCCTTAAAGGCTACTAAAGCTGAGAACCTAGAAGAGTTTGACGCCCTCTGCCCATTTCAGCATGGGGCCAGAGTATTAAGCCAGAGAGTCTCAATGTCCAGTGCTGTTTCAGGGGCCTTGATCACACAGCTGTACATTCTCATCCAGTGCATCTAGAGAACCATAAGTTAAACTGCTAGCAGATGTTGGTGCTGAAAAAAGAAGATGAATACAGGCAGGGAGGTGTTTGGGCTTTGTTTTTCATTATTGCTATAAAATACCAGTTGCTGATGGACCCACTGAATAGATCAAAGTTATAGATAGATTCTGTTTCTCAAAAACAGTGAGCCATCACTGCAAATTCCACACAAAATATACAGATATCTAGCTTTACTTAAAATTGTGAGGGGAAGTGACCAGTCACAGTCATTGGCCTCAATCAGGTAGAGATGACAGACAGCTGCTGTTTGGGACGAGTCAGAAACGCCACAGCCTGGCATAGGAGTTGGTTGGCTTGTTTTATTAATAAATTAGCAACTGGCTCCTAATTGCCCTGGACATCAGAAGTCTCTGAGGGGAGTGTGTAAATATTTACCTTCTAACCATGCGTCATGAACAAAATCTTCTAAACTATCTTATCTGTCTTTTTTTTTAAAACAGTCTTGATTTGTCTCCACACAAAATGAATAATGGTTGCTACCCCTAAGGATCCAGCAAATGAGCAAAAATATAAGGTTTCTGAGTGGGTGAATAATAGCTGGGTCTGACTATTTTGAAGAATGTTCAGATAGTTCCAGTCACATGGCAAATGGCCAATATATACTGGGTCTCCTTAGTACACATGAGCTCACTTAGAATATGGCCAGAGTGACTGGAAAGCCATGAGAGGGGAATAATCTCAGAAGTAAAATTATTTCAAAAGCGTAAATCTATATTCATGTGTATATCTTCCTCTCAGAAGATATGTATATACTAATATGTGTATATCATACCTCTCAGATATGGACTCTGTACTGACAGTGGTTGGAGAGAAAGGATATTTACCAAAAGTGAAGCCAGGGTGATGTGGGAGTGTTCTCCTGTATTTTGTATTACTCTTATTGGTTGAATAAAGAGCTGCCTGGCTTATAGATAGGTCAGCCCTTAGGTGGGTGGAGTAGACAGAACGGAAGTTCTGGGAGGAGAAGAAAGGAAGTGAGCCAGACGCCATGAGGCTCCCGTCGCAGATGGAGGTACCTTAGGACTGTCCGGTAAGTCACCCACCTCGTGGTGACATACAGACTTTTATAATGGTTTAGTTTATGAGGTGAGGGCTAGCCGGAAAAGGCTAGAGATAATGGGCAAGGCAGTATTTAAATGAATCCAGTTTGTCATGTGGTTATTTTGGGTACAGGCGACCAGCGGCGGCTGGGGAATACAACCCACACACCTCTCCCCTAATTACAACACAAGGAAGCAGAAAGGTGCTTGAATGACGCCACATAACACCACGACTAAAGGCTCAGGCTCAAAAGCCGGGTGAGGAAAGAACACATCAAATCATGAGGACTCTTTCTCTGCGGAGCAATAGATTAGTTTGGAAGGGATATGCTTTGAGAAATGTGAACAAGCATGAGTAAGGTAAACAAAATGCACTCAAATACATCAGAATAGATTGCTAAAAGGGGGACCAACGAGCAGTCTAATGCTAACCAAATGCAAGTCTATGTGAGTGAATTTCTTAATGGAGAACTATATTTCTGCAGCTGAGTCAACATGGGCCAAAAGAGGTATTAAAATACCTGTGGTTGGCTTAAGATTCCAGCATCAATGGAGTGAGACCCTGCGCATGCCACTTAGCTTCAGTGTCACCTCTAGAGGTAGACTACCTTGGAACACCACTAATAATGCCTGGGTATAGGGCAGCTTACAGCCACAGCAACTCAACTCTCCATTATCAGAGATTCTTTAGCATGAGATTTATAATTAATACATAAAAGGTCCATTTTCTTTAATGAAATCAATGGTTTAATTAGCAAAAGAATTTTAAATATATTTTAAAGGTTAAATTGTCATCAATAAGTGTAATCTGCGGGGAATATTACATAATTGAGCAATCTAGGTTGTCTTTTGTCCCTCAAATGATATGTTGTAGTCCTAACCCTTGGTGCCTTATTGGGACAGCTATGACCAGTTTGGGCAAGGTGGGACATTTCCTCAGTGACCACCCCTTGTAAGAAAACACACAAAGAGTGCCACATGAAGATAAAGGTTGGAGTCATGCAGCAACCAAGGAATGCAGAGTAGTAAAGACCACTACTTCTGTGTGAATTCTAATTCTCTGTGTTCCACATACAGCTGACATCTAGGCTACAGAAACATAAGAGGTTTTGAAAACTTCAGTTTGTGCAGGGTGGTGGTGGTGCATACCTTTAATCCCAGCACTCAGGAGGTATAGCCAGGCAGAACTCTACGAGTTCAAGGCCAGTCTGGTCTATAAGAGCTAGCTCCAGGACAGGCTCCAAAGCTACAGAGAAACCTTGTATCAAAAACCACAAAAAAAAAGGAATAAAAAACCTTAAGTTTGTGACACTTTGATATTTTTATACTAACGATAAGATATAAAATTCTCGAGAGGACCATAGCCTGAACCCTTAGGGATGGCATTTGTGTTATTCAAGATGCACACACAGAGACACACAGACACACACACTAGAGACATGGAGGGGATGGCAACTTCAAAGCTCTGCAGTGCAACAGGTAAGCTTTACAGACCCAGGAGAGCGGCTGGGACAGTTTGAGTCCAAGTCCACCAGGCTGGAAGAGCCAGGAAGAGGGGATGTTGCAGCTCCAGTAAAGATAAAAGGCAGCCACCATCTCAGACACAGGTCATCCCGTGGAGTGACTTCCCCTTACTTGAAGGAGTGCCACTCTCTGATATAGTCAGGCCTTCACCTGATGGCTTGAGGCCCTCGCATATCGAGAAAGGCAATAAGTTTACTTATTCTGCCAATTTAAATGTCAGTCAGAGCCCAGAACACTCTCACAGAGACTCTCAGAATAGCATCTGGACAGACATCAGGACAGTCTAAGGTCATGCCCACAGTACAAATAAAATCAACTACCGTAAGGCTCAGCTTGACCCTGAGGAGTCCTGTCTCAGTGCTAGTGCGTTGATGGCTGTTGGAAGCGGCCGGCTCCTGTTCCTTGTCTGGCTATGCCTCTTGAGTAAACTGCTTGTAGAACATGTGGTTGCAGCAACTAAAAGGAAAACATCGCATTTTCAAATGTATACGTTTGTGATCTGTTTACCATATGAGCTAATGAGGGTTTGTTTAATAAGTGTCTTTACAACAGAATCTGAGGTGTGAGTTGCTTTCAGTTATGTCCTGGAAGTAATTTGGAGAGGAAGTAGTTAACTCTAAGCTTTCTAATTGTCCACCAAACAAATGTGTGAACAACATAAGGCCATGCTGCTGGGAAGGGCTTCCGAATCTGTCTGTGTTCCAGCCAGCATCCCCTGACATCTAGGAATAATGCATCCCAGTTGGCATATAGGCCACATCACTATTTAGTAACATTTATCAGGGCTGTTAACCTGTATATGGTGAATTGGGCATCCCTAAGCCAGGTAAAGTAAAAGTATTTAACTCAAGTACAGTTGTCAGAATTAAAAATAACAACACACCTAATATGTTTATCTTAATGTCTTAGGCACATGAGAACTCAGAAAAAGTCCAGGTGAGGAAAAGATCAATTTAAATTTGCTTTAGGGTTTTGTTTGTTTGTTTTGATTTGTTGTCTGTCAACTGATTGTCTTATACTGCTATTATCATAGGAAAGTAAAAATATTTTTTAAAAGACACTTTATTATAGGCTGAGAGATGATGTTTTACTGGCCCGAATGGCTGAAGTAGGAGTTAGTTAATAAATGATCAGGAAAGCCAGTGGAAAAAAAGGCTGGTTTGGATTTCTGTAGCCATTCTAACAAATTACCAAAAGTTTAGTGACTAAATCCAGCACAGACTCGTTATCTTATAACTGCCTGGGACAAACATCCAGCTGGGTATTGCTTAGCTAAAATCAAGGTATCCCAAACTGTATCTCTCTCCAAATGCTTGTTCGAGTCATTAGAAGAAATTTAGGCATTAGCAGTTGTGTAGCCAAGTCCCACACTCTGCCACTAAATGTAGTCTAAACACTGTTGCCAGCTTCTAGAGGCCGGCTGCATGTATAATAACATGTGCTCAGGAGATGTCTCTTGTGGGGACACTATTTGGTCCATCACATAAGATGACAGAGGTGCAGGTAGAGCCCTATTAATCCCGTCAGGCTTCACAGCCTCTAATCCAGGTGTCTTCTCTTCATCCCTATCACTTTCTCTCCACAAATCAAGACAGTTGAAAGGATTTTAGTAGAGGCAGAACCAAATAGCAGAGTGAAGGTAGATGATTAAGGATGATTGTTGGTGTGAGGGTTTTCAGGGGCCAAGGTGTAGCACGAGTTCTGATGGTCTTAATAATAAAACCTCAGAGTCAGCTATTGGGGTGAAAGCCGAAGGATCAGAGAAGCAGAGTGGCAGCCACTAGAGTTCTTCCCTCTACCAGTGCTCAGACCAAAGGGGTGATCCTGTCTCTATGAATCCTCAAATTGCCCTCAGCTCCTGTCTCCTCCCATCTTCTATTCCTCTTTCTGCCCAGCCTTATCGCTCCTGTCTTCACCTCCTAAAGCTAGGATTAAAGGCATGTGATGCCAAATGCAGGACCACCTTTGTGTGGGCTCTCTTTCTCTTTTAGACAGATTCAAACCCAGGGAGGCCTTGAACTCATAGAGATCTGTCTGCCTTTGTCTCCTGAGTGCTGGAAATAAAGGTGTGTGCCACCACTACCTGGCCTCTAGGGCTAACTAGTGGCTTAACTCTACATTCTGATCTTTATGCAAGCTTTATTTGCTACAGCATAAACAAAATAGCATCACACCAAAGAATACTGGGTGGGTAGAGAATTACTCACTGACATCAGATCTGGTTTCCTACAGGTACTCAAACTGCCATGAAATCTCAGGCTGGAACACAGTCACACTCAGATATTTGAAATGTGTTAAAGCACAGGCCACACATTTTTTTAAATTCTCCATATATTCTTCTCCTTTTGACCTAATGCTAAAATGAATTGTTGATATTAATACTGCATGTGTGATCTCCATTAAAACTGGATCTATATGAAACTGAAAAACAAAATCCACCTTTGTTAAATGTAAAACCATACTGAGTTCTACAGGCCTTGCTTCTTAAATGGCTTTCTCTCTAACTACATGTTTAATCTAAGAAGTAATTTTTCCCATTGGAGTTCTTTCTTGTTTTGTGTATTTTATGATAGACCCACGTGTCCGGGGAGAGACTTTAAGGAAGCTTGTTTGAAGCCGGTACTACAAGACTTACCTGAGCTGCCTCGTTCTTTGACTTACCATAGGAGTGACCTGGTAAGAACACCCTGTCAGGATGATGTGACTCTGGAGCAGATGGGAGAGAAATGTCTCTTTCAGGGAGAGCAGTCTGGAAATATCTTGTGGAGTCTGATGATCTGACCCTCTAAGCCATTTTCAGGCCTGTCTCCTTTGCCTTCTTCGGGCCATTCACCACAGAGCAAGAACTTTGTCACTGCCCTTGTTCCCACTCGCCTCTAGTTAAGCAATTCAGGGAGGATGACTCAGATAGACTGGGCACGTCTGATCTAAACAATAACACCGTCCGCCCCGGTGGAGTATCAGGTAACCAAAGAGCTGGACTTCAAACACTTAAGACACAGATGCCACAGAGGAGAAGAGACAGCTTTATCAGCCACTCACTCGTTAAACGAGAATGTCTGAATCAGAACTCTTTGCAAAGAGTTGGGCATTCCAAGAAGAGTCATAGGGAAGAAATGTGGGGGATAATGTCCCCTGTTCTGTTTACTTCCTTTGCTGTGAAGCTCCTTAGACTTTTCCCTTCGTAAACATCCCATTCGCTATTCAATTTTAAAATAATACTTTCCCTAAAAGCATTTTAAGATGAAGATCCTTTGAGACAAACATCAAAAGAGAATAAATAATGTTCTCTGCCAGAAGCTGTCATTAAACAACCAGCAACAGAAAAATAAATAAGTAAGCCTCCTAGTTACTTTTCTCTGAATCACTTTTCAGAAATATATTAGGGAAAAATCAATTTGGGTAACACAGAATGTCATGCACAGTATATATGGTGACTTATGTCCAAATAAAATTCCTTAGACCACCAGGTTAGATTGTTCCCAGGCTGTCCTCTAACATCTCTTCACATTGTGGATAAAGCAATGGTACAATCCACAAACACTATTCTGAAACAACCAAGTAAAAATAATTGTTGCTTCTGGGGCATTCACCTTAACTCTTACTGTATTTCTGGTGAGTAAAAGCCATTTTCGGTTGGTAAAAGGAACCCTATCTTGCATTGCTTTCTTGGCCTCACATGCTGATTTCATCAACCATGAGTGGTGACAGAAATAAAGGGGGAGAGTGAACCACGTGTACGTGTAGGGATGCATACCCATGTGCACACACAGAAGCCAGAGGAGGACATCTCGCAGCCTCCTCCATCACTCTGTCTTATCCCTTGAGACAAGATCTCTCACTGATTCTGGTCCTAAAGTGATGCCAGCAAGTCCCAGAGATACTCTTGTATCTCTAACTGTAACTGGGTCACAGGCACATGTACCCATGCCTGGATTTCACAACTAGTGAATCACAGCTTAACTGGTACTACTAACACTGCAGCTTCCTTTCTTATTTCTCTGCTCTCCCTCTAGAGCCTACAACGTGCAGTCGTACCGTGAACCACACAACCCCATGTGCCTTGCCTTTACTTCTTGTCCATCTTCTAGGACTGCATCTGAAAAGCTCTCGAAACTTCTGTGCTGAATACTCTGAACAAACCACCCCAAGCATATCAGTCTGTCTTTCCATTGACCTTTCACCTGTCCACAGCACTCCTTACATGTGTGCACGTGGAAAGGTGAGAAACACCATCATATAGTAATACTCAGACCATCCTTCCCTTCTCGAAGCTGGGAGGAGACTTCTTGGCACAGCAGGGTTTGCTATAAACTCTTTGGCCACGTGATTAACATTTTGAGATGAAATTTGAATTCAACTTTGTAATAAATCTGTATCCTTCTCAAAGGAGCCTTGCTGTTTAGACAGGGACTCTTAGCAGGGAAAGGCGAGAGTCGAGAGTCGGAGCATTAGCAATGCTAGCTAAGCTGCTCTTGTAACAGAATCAAATTTCAGCTGCACACAAGGAAAATAGTATTTCTGTTAGAGCCTTGTTACAAAACTCAGGCTTAAGAATGCAGCCAGATCTGGATCTCAGGAGGCAGAGGCAGGCAGGTATCAGCCTGGTGTGCAGAGTGAGGTCTAGGGCAGCCAGAACTACACACTGAAACCCGGTCTCAAATAAACACAGATGAAGAATGCAGCCAGGAGGCCTCAGTTCTCTCCTGTTCTGCTTCCCTCCGCTGTCACCCTCACCACACGCGACCCAAAGTGTGAGTTTTAGACTTTGCAGCTTCACCCTCTAAAGGAACCCTTGCTGACCTTTCAAAGATGTTCAAAGACCAGATGAGGTGGGGCATCTCAACCATCCTGACAAGTCCGGTGTGACAAAGGGTTCCTGCAAAGCCACTGGAGTATGACCTCTCACCACAGGAGTAGAGGACAAAGCTTCAGCTGTCCACCACAGAGAAAAATTTCACAGACATCGGAAGCAGTCAGACAGTTCAGGTTGTGGGTACTCAGACTGGAGACCTGAGCACAGACGAAGATGGAAACCAAGACTAGATCAGAGTCAAGGCCAAGAGTCTGCCCTGGTGAGGCCTTTCCTAGCAGTGAAAAACAGATGGTATAGTCCAAGTTTGGCTATTTATTATTTATCATTTGCTGCTGTCTACTGGAGTCAGATATTCATACACTCTGTAAGAAGCTCCAGGGCTAGAGGGATGATTGGGTGTTTAAGAGCATACCCTGCTCTTGCGACACTGTGTTTGGTTCCCTGAACCTATATCAGGTGACTCACAAGGGCCTGCAATTCCAGCTCTGAAAGATCATCAGCCCTGGTCTCTGGGGCTCCCACACTCATATGAACAGACACACACATACACATACTTAAAAATAATAGAACTAAATCTTGTTTTTAAGTTTCTAAGATAAGGAGATTAAGATGTCAACTTATGAATCCAATGGGAGACTGGCCACAGTTGAGTCCACAGATTAGGGATAGATACCTTTGAAACCAGGTACCACAGCAGTTTTCTAAAGCGGCCAGGACACTGTCTCATCTGTGCACACAGAGCCACAGTCTTAAGTGAGTGAGGTTAACACAGTGTGTAACTCTGACTCCTGACCAATCCCTAGGATGACAGTGTTCCACAAGCTGACACTTGCACTGTTCTAGTGTGACACAGTGGTGAGCTGCTGAAGCCTGCGTGGGCAGAGCAGACTGGGGCGGAAACAACCACCTCTCAACAAAAAGCAGCAACCTGCACCTTGCACCATGTAGTGGGATGGAGAAGAAGTTCAGTGTCCTGAAGTTCAACAGGATGGCCTGCAGCCTGAAGTGTACTTGGCTTTTTTCCACCAAGTTTATTTAAGTCCAACCAGAAATATCCCTGACTGGTTTTACTAAGACAACTCTAGTTTGTTTTTTTTTTAAAAGATTTATCTATTTATTTATTGTGTATACAACATTCTGCCTCCATGTATGCCCACAAGCCAGAGGAGGGCGCCAGATTTCATTACAGATGGTTGTGAGCCACCACGTGGTTGCTGGGAATTGAACTCAGGACCTCTGGAAGAGCAACCAGTGCTCTTAACCACTGAGCCATCTCTTCAGCCCAGCAACTCTAGTTTTAAAATGTGCGGTTGAGATGCAGGCTGGCCAGACAGAAGCATTTACACTTTTGTATAAAATTCTGCTCAAGTTGACCCAAGTGCTCATTACATTAGCCCCTCACAGCCAATAAGTTGATTGACCCAGAAAACACAATTCTGACTACTTCGTGGTAATATTCAAGAAGAGTCTTGCTAGAAACCGAAGGCAAATGAACCACTTAGGTTGGCATGCTTTGCAAGACTGATGCAGCCCAGTATGTTACCACATGAGATAAAATAGTAACCATGGGATGAGGCATAAAATAAAAGAGTAACCAAAGGCATGCAGCCTTAGAGTGAGGTTAGGTAGGCAATAGGTCTTGGCCTAGAAATGTTGCCATGATTTAGGATTAGAGGTCAGCCTGCTGCTGTCTAAACTGTAAAGTGATGTTGACTGTCAATACCAACCTTCACTCAGACTCAGTCTTTCCTTTTATCTGTGCTGCACTCGGTAGGCAATGGGTCTCAGCTACTATTCCACAGTGAACCGTCAATGTCTTTTCCAGGTTCTGGCTCCCCTCCTCCCCACTTTCTCTGCACCCCAGGATAACTACAGTTCATTCAGAAGGAAATGGGTTGAGTTCCAAGTATATTTGTCTTTCTCAAGACTACACTGAAAGAAAATAACAGGCTGCAAGAAGAACAAGGGTGGGGTGGGGAGTTTATAGCACATTGAAAAAATCTATTTGCTCTAGTTTTTTTTTTTTTTTTTAGAGAAATGTGAGTTTAAAAATTAGCATATAGAGTGCCTAGACTCTAATACAATTTAAAATTTCTCTTTTTCCTCTGTGCTTATAAACAAATCACTCAGAATAAGGCTGGGGAGCTACTGACTCATGTTTCTGTACACCCTAAGAAAATATGGGTTTATTAGTGGGTCTTTTGTTAGCAAAAGCCAAGCCCACCACAATGTGAACTTTATACTATGTGAAGAGAAAATCTAAGTAGCTGAAACCTTAAACTAGAGAAGATCTGGAACTGCTCCTTACTGATTTCCTGTCTCTGCCTTTGACACAGCAACAAGTCTCATGATATTACACAGGAAGTCCAATCCTGTCAGAAGGATTGCTTTGTACACTGGCACATGTAGCCAGACCTTCCCGTCTGGATGAAGATATCATTCCCGTCCCTGCAACAGAACACAGGAGCAAACACTCAGCAGCTTCGGGTCATTTACAGCCGGGCATCAGGATGACTTCCTGCTTTCGTTGCAAGCATCATGCGAAAATTGAGAACTAAATAAGAAAACATGGAAATGCGAATTTGCTTATACACACTATTCTGATTTTTTGTTACCAAATGGAAAAAAAAAACAGTTCAGGACTTTCCGAACAGAAACAGCAATTGGCAATTGTTTCATCAATAAAGACTAACTCAGTAACTCCTTCAAGATCTTCTGCTCTTCCTTCTAGGTTATCACTAGTCCTGCTTCAGTGTGATGTCCCAGTGTCAGTTCTAGAGCTTTCCAGAAACCTTGCTCCATATTTCCAAAGCAAAGCAAACCTATGAAAAGGGGAACTCTGCTTAGAGTACACACATCAATGTAAGGCCACAAAAGGGGCCCACACTTTAATGGGCCCCTTTTTTTTTTTGACCCAGACTGCCTGAAGATTTTTATTTTTACATGATTTTCAAGGACAAACAACCCCATGGGTGTGGGCCTAAGGTCATTGCCAGGGTAGGGTAGCCAAAGGAAGGAGGCTGTCATATGAAGTTGTTATCATGTTATTCATGGTAAATTGAAATCAGATCTTCACAGGTCGTAATTATGAGACATGTGAAAATGAGTGTTTTAAGGGTTACCGCAAGTGTCTGATTTCTCACTGATCCAGAGCCTGAGCACGGATTCTTTGTACCGTCTGGGAACTGTCATACGGTCTAAAGCAGTCCTTCTCAACCTTCCTAGTGCTCCAACCCTTTGATATAATTTCTCACCTTGTGGTGACCCCAACCATAAAATTATTTTTGTTGCTACTTCACAACTGTAATTCTGCTACTATTATGAATTGTACCATAAATGTAATGCAAATACCTGTGTTTTCCAACCATCTTAGGTGACCTATGGGAAAGGGTCCTTTCTCGGCCCCCAAAGGGGTCACAACCCACAGGTTGAGAACCATTGGTCTTAAAATAACAGGGAGGTGTCAGAGATAACAATAATACCCTGTTTCATAAGTGATACTGTAATGATAACAAACTTCCTAAATAAGAATTAATCGTTTAACTTATTTCAAATGATCACTATTGGCAAGAATTGGTTTAACCTCCCACTCAGCGCCATGTGGCTGGAGTAGGCTATACCCAGCCATAGGTCAGGGGGATTCTAACCCCCAGATCCCTACCGGACTTCAGAGAAACCCCCTACTCAGCACCATGCAGCCAAATGCACCAACCAGGAAGCCACCCCCAGTGCCATGGCACTGGCCAGTTAAGCACTATAATGATCTCTTTGTAATGTGGAAGCATGGCCCAGCACACCATCAGGACAAGCTTAGTCAGACAAGGAGACCTAAACAGAGGCCTGGGTCTATTCACTCCAGGCTCCAAGACAAAAGCACGGGCCTACCTGGTACCTTGCAGTACCAGTCAGATGAATACTTTTGGTGTGAGCAGAGGTATGGCATGGTGGTTCATTGGAGAGAGAGAGAGAGAGAGAGAGAGAGAGAGAGAGAGAGAGAGAGAGAGAGAGAGAGAGAGAGAGAGAATGGTTCAGGTCCTGTGGACAGAGGACAGAGGTATATCTGAAGAGACGAGAGCGGAAGGGAATGGACTGAGATGGTGATGGAGTTGAACCCTTGACCACTGGTAACACAGGGGAAAGCTTGCCCTGCATTTTGTCTGGGCAGCACAGCAGAATCCGCCCTGTTGATGAGAACACATGTCTTTCACATAGCAGCACAGGCTAGGGAGAGATGACCTCCCTCCACCCCTACCCATCAACATCTAAGGCAAGAGGGAGAGTTGTCCCTGAGGTAACAAGAGTGGGAGAGCTATTCCTGAGCCCCACAACCTGCAATACTTGGGAGAGCAGGCCCTAGACTCTACCAGGGCAGCACAATAGAGCCAACCCTGTTAGCAGAGGTGTGGGTGAGTCAGCCCCGAATATGAAAACGTGGAAGAGCTGTCCTACTACTTATTTGTTCGGTGGCAGCAGGAGTGGGAGAGAGCTGCGCCCCCCATCAATGTCTAGGACAGGTGGTAGAGCTGACCCTGTGGTCATAAGTATGGGAAACCCTCCCTGACCCACACTAGCTACAGCACTTGGGAGGGCAGCACAGCAGAGCCAACCCTGCTAGTGCAGGTGTGGGTGAGCCAGCCCCAAAATTGTGAGCATGGGAGAGCTCACCCCGTTTTTCATCTGTTGTGTGGAATAAAAATAAATATGATAGGATTTGGTGGTACACGTTTTTCCCTAAATCTTCCTAATTTCCCCTCGTTTCTAGAATCAAGTTGAATGGGGAAATATAGCTTTCCAGAAACCTAGAATTATTTGTATTGAAGCATGTCCCAGAGACAAATTAACCTACTGATTTAAAACAATTTGGACTTGGTCCTGCTCTTTACTGTACTAACAACCCAGGCTGCCCAATGTCATTATTTTCAAGCAATGACATGATCATTGTTGACACACAGCAGAGAGGGTACTACGGATGTGTGACTGAAGATCACTCCAGAGTGAAATAATGTCAAAACCAAGACGGAGAGGCTGCTATCCTGGAGCAAAGTCATCAGTGCGTCTACACAGAGATGACAGTAAATTGAAATTGGGTCCTAACAACAACAGCATTGGAAAGCATTTAATCGCAAGGAAAGTCCTAAGTCCGGACAAGCAGAGGATGCCAAGCGTAAGCAGCTCTGAGTACCATCTGAGCAGAGGATGCCAAGCAGCCTTGGCTATCATCCTCTCTGGAGCTGTGCTATTCCGCTGTGCTAGTGACATTAAGGAAGAGGTCATTTTAATTCAAACATGATTTGACCAAGACCTTAGAAGCAAAAGACAGATCAAAGCTTCTGGGTGATTTACAAAACATGCTTTCACCTTCTTCTTCACCTTGTCATACACCCTGTAGAGACTGGGGAGAGTGGGGGTCAGGAATTAGTCATAAGGAGACCTGAGTGAGGCACTTGCAGGAGCTGAGGAGTAGGGAGGGGACAAACACCCAGCCATCATTAAGCTGTCCATGCTCACTGGAGTTTCTCTTTGCTCCTCAAGATTAAAGAAACGTAACGCTCTAACGTAAAATGTCATGCTTCATTGAAAACAATATATTTTTACTAATTTTAAAGTTAACATATAGTATTGTAAAAAAAATTGAGAAAATTACACAAAAGTACAAAGCAGCAAGAAGGCAAGTAAAGAACCTGGGGAAACTGGCAGGAGATTACCAAGTCATTCATAAAAGAGACAAAGGTGATGTGGCATGGAACGGAATCACTGAAGAGGACCCTTAACCACAGTTCTTTCAACTGTAGTTCAGAAGCAGAGTCAACAGTAAGATTTGTCAATGGGTTGGCTGAAGGGCATAAGGAAAAGAGAAAAATAAAGAATCTGAGAACTTCTGACCTGAGTATTTGCCTTCCACCAAGAAGGAAAGCTGGAGGTAGAGCAGTTGGGGAAACTGGTTTGGATATGCTGGGATGGAAGTCCCAGAGATAGCCCAGACGGCCGGAGATGCCTGTGTTACTTCCGAGTCTGGAAGATAAATTTAGGTCAAAGATGGAAATTTGGGAATCTGGAGACTTTTGGATGTTCCTAAAGAGAACAAAATGCAAGAAATTTTTTATATTAAAAAAATCATGTTCACCTAGATGAGCAGTAACAAAAAATACATATCATGAGTGGGGAAAATTCTCTTTAGCTTGTTCAGATGAAATAATATTCACAAAAGCCAAGTTTATTCTACGAACAAGATCCAAGTTATTCCAAATTGTGATTGAATCACAAGCCAAAAAATGCAAGAATTCTCAGTGTTTCTATTTCTTGACACTCCAAAGTTTCAACTGCTCTAATTTATCCTACCTATTTATAAAAATAACATATATAGACATTTGTTTTATTATATATTATTGTGTGCATGTATATGCATGCGTGCATGCACACAAGTATGTGTATATGCATGTAAATGACCACAGAGGCCATAAAAATGGAACAGGAGTTAACAGTGTAATGAGCCTCCTGACTTGCGTGCTGGGAATTGAACTCTGATCCTCTGAAAAAGCAGCAAGTGCTCTTAAATGCTAAGCCACCTCTCCAGCCCCCACTGACCATATTAATTAGACAATTATTACTGAACTTAGATTTCAAAGTTGGTTTCATAAATGGGGAAATATTTTGTTGTCATTGGGGGATTATAGAAAATTCAACAACTAGTATGTAAAAATCCCATATATTCAGTCTCTTCTCCAACACAGTTCCCTTTTATTAATATTGTTCTTGTAGTAATCAAATTCTCCAGTGTGGATGGACCATTCTGCAGTCCCAGCAAAGACTGAGAGCATATGCAGTGCAGCCCCCTTGCTGACATTTGGGAAGTCAGCATTTTGATTTCAGTTACTCCACCAGGCAAGCAGTTGTCTCGTTGTTTTAATTTTTAGTTCTCTTTTGACATGGCACACAAATTCATACTTATTTTTCTGACATATTTGCCACATACATATTCTTTGGTAAAACATTCGTATCTTTTGCCCACTTTTAAAATTAGGTTATTTACTCATTATTGTATTTTAAGGAGTCTTCATATACTTTGATTATGATTCTTAGATAAGTCATATAGTTTACAAAATTTTTCTCTTTCTTCACAGATTGTATATTTTCTAATAATATCTTTTGTTGAACAAGAACATTTTTTAATTTCAATGAACTATAGCATTATTATAGATTATGCATTTGGCATTTTTCTCACTATCCCATCTGCTGGCTCAGGGCTTCTCCCCCTATCTTCTACTCATTTCATTGTTTGTTCATTTACATTTAGTGTACTTTCCATTTTAATCAATTTTGTGAAAACGTAAAGACAGTTCTTCATCAAAATGAAGTATTTGTCTGTTGATGATATCTGTTGATGATATCTGGATCTGCTTATGGACTCTTTTCTGTTGCTATATTTGTCTATTCATTTGTCAATAGCAAATTGACTATTTTAGCAGTGCTGTAGTCTTGTGAAAACTCACACCAGAGTTTATGTTCATATGACATGGACTCTAGCTGTTTCTACCACATAGGGATTTTATGCCTGAAAAATAAAGTGAATTAAGTCTGTTAAGGAAAAAAATGCTCTTCAATAATTTTTAAATGTCCTCAGTAACCAAACATATAGTCACTGCTGCAGTATGTTTTCATTTCTTAGCACTCTAAGTCTGCAATGCTCTATTTTTTTTAAAAAAAAAAAGACAGAAAAGTTATTTTTAGCTACAAACTTCACTACCTTTCAGAAAGTCTTTTAAAACTGCCATAGAGTAAGTGGGATATTCCTCCCAAAAGTTTCTATGGATTCCCTGTGCTTTATGCCTGTAAAAATCATCACCATGTTGTGTTCATCCATCCCTAGCACCAAAACAAATGTTGGTATACATGGACATTCAAGTTGCTTGAGAAAATATTATTGTTGGTGTATATCTAAATATATCTCAGATATGCAATGGATTAATAAATAGATTTGGGTAAATGAAAGGCAACTACTTGGTAAGGAATGTCGCACGCTTTAGTGACTGTCTACTATGTCCTAACAGTAATGACAGTTATGTCTTTGAACTAATAATGTTGCCAACATTGACCATTGATGTTCTTCAATTATTTGTCTACCATCAAATCTTTATAATGCCAGGTTCTGTGGTATGTGCTGACAGAAATATCAGTCTAATACTAGCCCTCAGCCCATCACAAAGTTAAACTTGATAGCAAAATGTGGCAGATGTCAATATACGAATGTTACAATGCCACAAAATAAAAGGAGTCTAAAATAATGCAAGAAGATGAACACAGAGCTACCTTTATTCAATGGCCAATGACATGTAGAAGGAAAGCTAGAGTTCTAATTGATCAATCTGAGGGGCATTTGGTTCTAACTGTCCTAAACAACATTTTTAAAGTATTGCAGATAGAAGGATCTAGTTTATCAGAGAGAGTTATTTTATGCATTAAAATGCAACTAGCTTCTCTGTTAATGCATCCATGGGCCTTTGAAAACTTTACTTTCCCCATAGGAAGCAGCACAGCATGCTTGAAAGTCTTTATGATCTTAAAGCACCAAAAAGAGAGATACTTGAACCCAGGTTGCTGCGGGGAAAAATTCTCATGTGAATCCCCATGTATTCTTTTGTGAACAGCTTGCATATGGCCTGTATCCCATCTATGCTTTCAAGATTTCATTTTCTAATACAAATGTCTCTCAGAACCTCTGTGGCAAGTTATCTTCTCACAGCCTTTCCTATCAGATCTAGATAACAGATCTAGCTGGAGCAATTCGTCTGACAGTTTTCTAACAATGATGTGGACATAATTGGATGTGGATTGCCCCACTGCTGTGACTGTATTGACACCCCATGATTCTGACCCTGAAATCATCCTCCCATGGACGAAACTGACAATTCTGATTAAATGTCTGGGCCATGTTTTTATTTGTGGTTTCTTCCATTCATTTCATGTAGGAAGCTGGCTTAATTTGTTAGTTGTTTCAGATGCACAAGATAGCTTACTGTTATCATATGATGCATATTTATGAGAATATAAATTATTGAATCTGTTGAAGATTAATATCCTGTTTTCCATTACCTAATTAGTTATCCCCAGATAGCCGAGTTGATCATGATTGCAGTGGTAAAATCACCATGCTTCTGTTTTCCCACGCAGCTCACTGAGAGTCACTTCAACACCAAAGCAGAGCATATTCGTCTTTGATACAGAAGCATTTAAAATTTTTATAAATGTAGGCTGAATGACAAGCTTGCCAGGTACCTCTCTATAAATGCAAGCTAAATCTTTGTTTCTATAATAAAAATCGTCACAGGGAACATCATAAAGAGTCAATATGTAGACTCTTATTAATTGACTGTTATGATTATTGTGATGAACTTCTTTCATGGTGTCCTTACATTCAAAAATATCATAAAAAGCAGTTCAAAAGTACCCACATACTTATAATTGGTCTCCATAGAATAAATTTATGAATATTATCAAATGTATCTAAAGATAAGATTCTCATTCAAGAACAAATGAGATTGAATGTTGACAAAGACAGAGGAAAGAGAATACCTTAGACATTGTGAAGATGTAACCTGAGGTGGCCAGCATGGAAGTCAGTGAGGAGGGCTCTCAAAAATAATTAAAATAAAACTACCATATCACACTGCCATACCACATATTTCTTAGATGTTTACCCAAGGCACTCTAAGTTGACATCCTGTAGAGACCCGTGCACATTCAAGTTTACTGCTGCAAGTAGATTTGCAATAGCTAAGAAATAGAGTTCACTTAGATGTCCATCAAGATAAATGCAAAACATGATGCATATCTCAATGGAATTTTTTAGCCATAAATAAAAATGAAGGAATGACATTTGCACAAAAACGAATGAAACAAAACAAGTCAGACAGACAAATACTTCATGTGTTCTCTTCTATGGAAAATCTAGAAGTGTGTGTGTGTGTGTGTGTGTGTGTATACATTATTATAGGGGACCATGAGAAGGGAGGAAGCAATAACAAAGGAGAGAAGAAAGGTTGTGGAATTCACATGAAATGAAGTGGAATGGAGGACTGTTTGGGGGAAAGAAAGGGAGAAACAGAAAGGATATGGGGAATAGAATGAACAAGAACAAAATATAGTGACATATACATATGAAAATATGATAACTAAGTCCATCACTTGGTGGTTAAAAGAATATTAAAAATGTGATAAATGCTCAGATTAAAAGTGCTTACCTAGAATGGATCCAGACATGGCGTTGCTTGGCCCTATCAAGGCACTGATCCATGAAAGTGGGGAACCTTTCTTCAAGGACTGTAACAGGTTCAAAGATTTCTCAGGAAATAAATCTTTTGAAGGCATTGAAGGTAACTGTAAAGAGGAAAGCCGTGTTAAAGTAGAACCTTTCTACATTGGTCACCATAAAAATTCACTGGCATGCCCATCTTATTAAAAGGTTTTCAAAATATTAATATTCTGTACAGTTCATATATTGTGAGTCCTACTACACAGAGGCTTAATTCTGTATGTCTGAGGGAAGCATCTACTGAATGAGTAATTATGACAGAAAAAAACTACTCCAAAACATTACTACCAAACTAATGTCGGTACTACCGAGTACTCTTGTAAAACTGACAGTCAAGAATCGACAGCAGCTTTGGGACCACAAGTCTCTGAATATAAGCCCTCTTCCCAGTGATCTGGATAAAACCACCGCCAGTTGAAGCTAGCACACTGAACAGCGTTCGAGATACCGCCGTGTACAAAGTGTCCAGGCTATCACCCTGCAGTCAGAACATCACGCTGAAGGCAAAACTACGGCTCAGCCACCGGAGTTCACGTTCAGGGCATGACCCATCATCCTGTGACTAAGCTGTCATGCGGTAGCCTGCTCTGTGTAAATCACCCTACAACTAAAGCTCGGCTTTCACACTACAGTCATTGCCTAGGCTGTCGTAGCATCAAAAGTCCAGGATAACACCCTTCAGCCAATATGCAGGACATCATACTATACAAAGTGACCAGAGAGCCCCCCGCATCCAGTGCTCTGGTTGTGGCTCTACAGCTACTGTTCTGAACGTGCCTTGTCCACCAGTATTCACCCTGCACCCAGAGCTCTGGTTATGACTGTAGAAAATACCCTGCATATCAACTTTTACCTCGTCTGCTATGAACATCACCCTGCAGTCAATTCTGGAAAGATAACCCTGAAAATGGTGCTATGCATATCGTCTTGCAGCCTGTACTTCATACAACTCTGCAGCCACCATTCTGGAAATTAGCATGCTGTCGGTGTTTAGGATGCCATCTTTCCGTCAATGTTCTGGATGTCGCCCTGCACCCAGTGTTCACCCTGCACCCAGTGTTCTGGACGTCACCCTGCAGTCAGTATCCAGAATATCTCCCTTCATCTAATGCCCACATTATCTCTCTTCGGCCTGTGCTCTGGGTATCATTCTCCAATGAGTATTTCAGATTTCATCCCTGCTCTCACCCTGGAGCCAATGTTCTGGATACCAGATTTCACCCCATGTCTGAGATATCACCCAGGTTATCAGACAGCTGTCAGTGCCCAGGATATCACCTTGTAGCCATTATCCTGGATGTTACACTGTGTCCAGAATACCCAGTACCTGGTCTAAAGAGTACTTGTACATTTTTGATACTGGCATACCTCCAGAACTTTTGTAAATGTTGCTATAGCAACTCCCCTCAGCACTTTTCTTCCACAATGTATTCATTACACACTTCTCTCACTGTGGTCTGATGTGACTTCCAGTAATGTTTGATTCTACTTTATCTAGTTGGGCTAGGAGCTGTCCCATCACATTGCAAGTGGAACTGGACATACATTTTGACGTATATCACTTCTGTTCTGGTTCTCCTCCACTGTCTCCTGCTGCTCTTTATTGTGTATTTTACTTATCTTTGTCAGTCAAATGTTACATATTATCTGTGTTAGTTGAGTGTTATAATTATGTTCTTTATTTATTACTGAAAATGATCTACTTCGACTATCCTGGAACACTAAACATATCCTCTCTTCTTTGACTTTGAAAGCTCTGAGTAACTTCTGAATAATAACCTTCAAAATACCTGCTCAGGTGCTTCTTATGCCTTAATTCTGCAGGTAGTTTCTATTCTTATCAAGAAAATCTTTGAAGACAAACCAAATAATGTATCTCTCTGATACATCTAATTATTGGTCACTCTCAATAGTAATCTGATATAAACCATGTACACTGTATTCTTCATAGCACACAGACCAAGTTTTTGCACTTAGCAGGCATGTAAATAATTTAGTCAATAAATTGATAGATATTTAACTACTTGATGAATATATAGAGAACTGATGGTGTAATTCACAAATAAGGCATTGTATTATATAAGAGGTACAACATATTTTTGCAGGGTCTAAAACTTACTTGTGCATCAGTATTGCCAGCATTGCCTTGTAACTGACTCTGAATTGGTCACTTGACCTTCAGTCTGTTAACACAACAGCTGCAATAGACAGGACAGCGCCCATACACCAGTCACAAGCCTTCAGACTTATAGAATTTTTATTTTAGTAGCACAACAGAAATTTAAAGTGATTGTTAACCTATTTTTATGCAGTAAAGGTAGGTCAGAAAGATTCAGGAGAGTTAAGTAACTAATGGGAGATCTCTGGAAATGAACATGAAACATTGCTCTAGTTCCCAGGGCCAAACTTTTTGCACTTTTTAAAAAAATTATGTGTATGTGTGTGTATATATGTCTGCATAGAGATATGTGTCTATGAGTGTAGGCATCAACGGAGGCCAGAAGAGGGCCTGAGATCTCCCAGAGCTGGAACTGCAAGCAGTTATGAGCCTTCAGACATGAGTGCTGGGAACCGGTCTTGGGACCTTGGCAAGAGTAGTATGTGCTCTTAGCCATTCAACCATTTCTTGATCCCCAGGCTTTTTACTCTCTGTACTCTGTCACATTGCCTCATTTTAAAAACAGTATTTTTTAAAAGTCACTTCTATATTTCCGATGATGGTGACTGACATATTGTGTCTTGCTGACCCGTGACTACACATGAAGTCATGAGATGCACACTGCTATTCTTAGCAGAAAGAATGACTGAGTAAAGGAAACACAAGGGGGGAACATTTTGAAGTAATAAAAAGCTGAAATTACTCAAATCGTAGACCTCTTCTAAGATTGATAGATACATGAGTCTTTAGTTCAGGGCTCTGATGGACCAAAAGGCAAGACAACTCCAAATGCCCAGGTGATACTTAGCACCAGATGGCAAAGGATGGGATAAATAAGGAAACTGGGTTAGAGAAGAATGGGTGGGGGCTGAAAACAAGCTTTCCTACTTCACACGTCTTTTAAGACTGGATTAGAACAAGAGAAAGGGTGGCAGGGAGATGGGACAAGGAAGAGCATATGCTAAAACATACCTTGTTTAAAATTGACATAATGATATCTGATACCGTGTATACTAATGACATTTTTAATTAAAAATCCATTTTCTGAGAAAAGAGGAAAAGAAATCTCAGTTCTACTGTTTTATCATTTTCGGCTCTGGGATAGAGATGGGGTAGTCAGGGCAAGTGACACAGAAGAGATTTTACCCTGAAAGAGCACCTTTTAAGTTATATAATGATGGAGGGGACATCTCTAACACAAACCACCAATGCAGCAGAAGAGGTAAAACCACACCAAGCTTCAGTGAAGAAGAAAGAAAGAACGATCCCTCTCAAGCATTGCAAAATGAAATTATTTGGCACTTCTGGTACTTTTAGATTTGAGTCAGTTTAGTAGGTTTAAAAAAAAAAAGGTGTGATAGAAATGGCAGTAGAATGCCAAGGCCGGTGCCAGGTGGGAGGAACGCATTTCTGCTGCAGATCCCTAGGCCATCAAAAGTACTTGCTGGGCGTGTCTCTTTTATCTCCAGATGGAGCACAGTGAGAAGGAGGTCTTGGCATCTCTCTGCTTGCAGAATAGCTCTTAAGGTTTTTTTCCTTATGTGGTTAGAGGGCTTGAGAAACTAAAAGGCATATCTTCCTCCTAGGTAAACTCAAGCATGCTCCGAAATGCTACTCTCAGGAGGTGACTTTTCCAGTTCTGTAAACTTTTTGTGCTTCTCCCATTGGTGAGTCTCTTGAACTCTGTAAATGAATGTCCTCTTAACCAACTTCATCACATGCTATGAAACCCACGGAAGATCATGGGGCTCCCTTTCCCCTCATCTGCAGATCTCTGTGCTGGTTTCTTTGGTGTTTCAATGATGCCAGTGCTGTCTATGGCATCATTAGCAACTTGCCCTTCCAGTGTTTTCCTTAGCGGCAGAGTTGCACAGAGACTGCTGGAGACCCTGTGGTCTGGAATACCCAGAATGGCTGAGGATGCAAGATGATGAAAATAAGGCATCTGGCCTCACTGGGGAAAGTTCTAAGGAGGAGCTAGCCTCCAAGACCTTTGTCTGGAGCCATGCTTGGTTTTTCTCCTCCTGTGAAATGCAATCTCCACATCTTTGCTGTTCTCTGAGAGAAATTCCTTAATAAACTACTTGCATGTGAATTCTTATCTCATAGCAGACCTCTAGGGAATGTGATCTGAGACATGGTTAAGATTTAAAATATGGGGATCTATATATGTTTTTCTTTGGGATCACCTTGCTA
>JAQHUG010000354.1:1128574-1141327 GCA_028555095.1 Dicrostonyx torquatus
GTAAGTATAATACACCCTACCAAATGGGTGAATAAGATCCCGGTAAGTATAATACGCCTTACCAAATGGGTGAATAAGATCCCGGTAACTATAACGCACCTTACCAAATGCCTTTACACTTAGTAAATCTATTCCAAAAAAAAAAACCACCTTTCCTTCCTTTCCTTTCCCATTCTTCCCCCTGATTTTTCTTTGGGCATTTGTTCAGCAGCTTCCAAACCCCTTGAGATGGCTGGACCAGCATAAAGCTGAGTTAGCCCTAACACTTTATGGACAGATTAGGCTGGCGATGCTGACATTACTATGCAAGTCTTAGGAGCTTAGAGAAGCAAGAACAAGGCCTATGGACCTCCATATCCTGCCTCAGAATATTCCAATTTACCAAGACCTACAGAGGTAAGAATGGAAAGAGTGACCAAAACTAGAAGAAAAGGGATACAAACCAACCAGTCTAACTATTGCGCAGCTTGGGCCTTAGCCTTAAATTGTAAGGAATCTTCGAGGCAAATGCACCCTCTCTACTAACAACACAGAATGACAGATAGCACAGGCTTCCTGGGACTCCTAATGATGAAATACACTCTTGTAAGTGGAAAATTTAGCTTGATCTTTGATGTCTATTTTAAAATCAATAATGCACTTTGGTAAAGATTTATTTTGTGTTACACTGTAAACTCCTTTTACACCTTAGAGTGAGTTTTGTTTCAAGAGCTCTTGAGGAACTCTCTCGACCTGATCTTCTGCCTCAAGTGTAAACTTGCACATTTTAATAAAGTGATGTTATGACACAACAATTGAGAGGCCATTGCGGAGCGCAGTCAAGAATCCATAGGTAGCTAGCTATCTGTCTGTTAATGCCAACCCCACAGACACTCGCCTCTTTTCTTTTTGAAGAGGACTCCCATCTGTTTTAGTGTGACTTTAGCCCAGGTGGCTAGTCTAAAAACACATTATTAATTTCACTCCTCTTGGTTATGATTGATTTCATCAAATACACGCATCAGGGAGTCAAGATAGGAAGTGAGAGCCTCTGGGAAAGGTTGTATTATTCAAAAGGTATATTATAAAGAAGACACAATCCGTTTGTCATTCTGGAAGTCGTGACTGTATAAGATCGCTGGTGCTTTGAAACTAGGTGGGGAACCAGCTTGAGCACTTACCCATGCATGGCAGAAGATGAGAAAACAATTCAAGCATAGCCCTGTTTTTCCCTTTCTTCTTGTATCATTATTGCTTAAACCTCCTAATGAGATTGTTAAATGTGTCCACAATTCTTTTATTTTCTGCCCAATAACAAATGAAGGCTAGTTCCCTAATTGGACTGTGGAATTCATCTAGTGACTCATTTCTAACAGATAGTATAAAGCAACGTGATGATATGCAGATTCATAGCCTGGGTCTCAAAAGGCAGCAAAGCTTCCTTCCATTCTTTCTCTCTAGAACACCCACATTAAGGCTAGGCATCTCATTAATGGACACTCAAACAGAGTGCCAAAAGAGACACTCTTTTTCATGGTGAGAAAGGGAGACTTAAAGACAGAGAGACAAGGACAGACACAGAGACAAAGACAGACACAGACAGACAGAGACAAAGACAGACAGACACAGAAAGACAGACAGAGACAAAGACAGACAGACAGACAGACACAGAGAGAAGCTTGCTATGAGGCATGCAGGCAAGTCCTATTGGAACAGATCTTTCAGCCTGAATTGGTCTGTAAATGATCGCAATCTCTGCCTACATCCTGACATCATCAGAGACACAAAATAGACCAACCTAGCCACTCCTGAATTCCTCTGAAACAGAAATTATAATATATATTTGGACTTGGGAGATTTTTGTTTTTTAATTCATAAAGTTTGTGAGGAGTTTGTTATATAGTTGTGTAGAACTATTAAACTTTTTAATGCTGAATTCTTGACCTTTTCAGATAGTTATATAAATAAGTAACAATCTTCTAAAGCTTTGCATCCTAAATCCAGAGGATAGCAAGTTCCTCTGTGGGTCTTCTGGTTAATTTTCTCCTATGCAGTATTACATAATGCCAAGTAGACAAATGGGTGCCTTTCTCCTAAGGCCTTCTGGAAAGGAAGGTAACAGTTGTCCCCAGCTTAACTTTGAACAACCATCTGGTAAGAGGCTGAAATCGCTCCGGTTATGATTTATTCAATCGCATCTCATTGCACCCTTAGAATAGTGCTCCCTAGGTTTCTTGCAGGAAAAATGTTCTAGATGATACAAACTGATAATCTACCAGAAGATGAGGATTTGAGCTTCCAAATATATGCATAAGACCTTAGAGATCATGGTGACATCTTTCTGCACCAGACCTGCTGCATTGTTGTTTGACCCAGAATGTCTCAATTGCAGATGACTGTAGACTTCTCCTGTAGGGTCTATCACTCCAACAACACCTATTCCAGGGAAGAAACACTTGACAGGACACACAAAAATGGGTATGAGTGACAAAGAGCTCATAACAATACAAGCCAAATGGGATGGAGTCACATAATGACTAAAATAATCTAAAACACCATACTTAAAATAACACAGTCATCCTACAGTGGTTCAGTCACACTCCTTATCTGAGTAATCGTGAGTGTCCAAGTTTAGACCCAAATTTAAAGCCTAAGATGCCAAAAGTGAAGGATGATGAACATCCACACTTAGTAGCAAAATAGGTGGCATGAGCAACTTATTAAAAAGATTAGGACTTGTTGTAAAATAGAAACCTTATGAGAACTATCTTTCTTCCTATTAAATAATAATGTTTTTGTCTTTGTTTGAAAAAGTTATTCTACCATTTCAGTAAAATATTTCCTCTAAAATATTTATTATAGGTGAATAACTACTTACAGATGTTTCTGCAATGTTGGTATTTCATAGAAAAGACCCTACATTAGAAAAGGCTTATCAAACAGAAGGTCAAGTAATTCACCTGATTCTGACACCTGCCATAGACATCCAAGGCCTCCCATGATGCTGTCTTTGCAACAGACATCTTGTAGTACTCAGTTTGGTTCCAATGTAGATAAAGCTACTTGTATGTAGGTCTTTGTGTAGGGTTGAGGCCTCATGAGCTTTTCCTATCCACTTTGATATTGTTGTTGTCCTTGTTCAACTCGTGTTTAGGAAGTCATGTTGGTGAGATTTTATGGATATAAATGCTGAAACCCTTTGGGGCACAATCTCACATAAGACTCCCTCTTTGAATCAGCCCCATCTTCCTCAATCTTTCCTGAGCCTTAGGTGTGGGTCTGTTTTATAGATGCATTCACTGGGACTGGGCTTCAAAACTCTGCATTTTGATCCTTTATGGGTTTTGTAATGGTCTCTGTCTGCAAAGAGAAGCTTCATATTCAAGGGGTAAATACTGCATGTATTTGAGGCTCTAAAAAACAAATAGAATATAGTTAGGGATTATACTGCTTTACTATTAGAACAGTGTATTTTATTCTCCAGAGAAAGGCCTGAATGAATAATCAATAAATACTTCAGTCTGAAAAGTTAAACTTCAGTACATTTTGAGGTTTTTAATTTTAAATGGTTCCAAAAATAAGAGGACTCCACTAAACAAATTTAGCAGCAAAAAGGGAGCCTCCAAGAGTTTGGGGGTGTTATCTTCTTCAGTGCCTTAGATCATCTGGACAGGGTTAACAGAGAATTCATGCATGGCACATGCCCAAGCACGATCCACTGAGTAGACAAGCCATAGTTAAATGTTCTCTATGATCTTACCCCCAGAATGAAGGCATGGATTACTCATGCTTTCTTTTTCAAATTTCCTATGTAAAGTTCTCGGCACTTACCTCATCTCTTCCCCCCAAATTATAAGGTACCCCAGAGAGTAAGTATGAGCTAAAGGCAGTCATAGCATGCAAAAGAAAGGACACCAAATATCTACACACACCCCCGCCCACTGATGGACCTAAGTTTTAGGAGCAGGGGCCTAGTTAAATCACAAAGTAAACATGGAGAAAATATGGAAATCTTAAGACGCTAAACAATCATCTTTTTTCCACAAAGAAGTAGTGGTCCTCAGGTCCTTGATTACTTTATGGTTTGTTTAAAGAGCATGTGCCTGGCTTCTCTACCTCCCATCCTGTTATAGAGAGTACCATACCCTAATAAGCCTGTTCTCAGCTTCATATTTCACTTGCTCAAAGCTGACCTCTTGACCTCCACCTACTTTGGCTTAGTCACCTTTTAACGCTCTTTGTGTTCCATTAGCAAGCATCTCTGGGTCCTTGCCTTACTCTCAGAAGCTGCATTCAGTGTTTCTGGCCTCTGCCACTAACTCCCTTCTGCTTTGGCTTCCTTCAGTGGTCCCCAGCCCAGGCATCCATCTGCTCTCCTTGGACCCTGGCTTTAGTCTCCAGATTCACATGATCATGCTCTCACAGCCATTACCAGCTAGGTGGCAGACCTTCTCCCAGTCTACATGTCTACACTCAGCATTAGCGCTCCAATTCCTTACTCACAGACCCATCCTGATGCAAAGACTGCAACCCGATCCTTGCTTTCCCCTCCCAGTTTTTCTGAGACTCTTCAGCGAAGTTAACAGACAGGTCACCAACTCACTCAATTCTATTGAATAAGCATTTCATTACCTCAAACTACTCAAAACAACACTCTTGAGATATCATTATCAATAACAGCATCCTATTCTCATTTTATTTCATAATAGATTTTATACCTGCTGGAAAACTTCAAAATATTAACCATGAAAACTATAGAATATTCCATCTAAACACTGAAAAACATGCATTCTTCTTAGTAGCCCATGGAATGTTCCCTAAAACAGATAGCATTTTGGGACACAAAGCAAGGCTTAATGAATATCAGCAAGTTTCAGTAATTCCTGTTATTCTATCTGACCACAATGGCATAACACTGCTGAATACAAGCAAACTTGTGGAGACTGGAGAGCATACTATTGAATAAATGATTGGGTTACTGTGGAAATTTTCTCATTTTCTAGAATCAAATGAAAATAAAACATAATATACCAAAACTTTTGGGATACAATGAAAACAATCCTAAAAGGGAATTTCACAGCTACAGGGTCCCTATTAAAAGAGACAGAGAGAGAGAGAGAGAGAGAGAGAGAGAGAGAGAGAGAGAGAGAGAGAGATCTCAAATAATTAGCTACAAGAATGATCCCTGAAAGAGATCACAAGTAAATAATATTGGGTCTTGGGAAAACAAGAGCAAACAAACTCTGAAGCACTAAATAAAAATAAATAAGATCATGTTATAAATTAGTGAATTGGCAACAAAAATACAAAGAATTCATAAAACAGAATCAGTTCTTTGAAAAGATGAACAATATCAACAAATCTTTGGCCAAATTAAGTTGGAGAGAGAAGAGATCTAAATTAATAAAGATTAGATCCAAGAAGAGTGACATTAGAACAGGTCACATCTCAAAGGGTTATACACCATTGAATTGGAAAATTTCAACTACATAGGTGCATTTCTAGATATATATGACCTACTAAAATTCAAACAATTTACAGATTTGACAAGAAATGAGATTGAAGCAGCTGAAGTTCAGGCCCACATGTATTCACAGCTGAATCCCACCAGACCTTCAAACAAGAAGTAACACCAATATTTATTTAGCTATTCCATAGCATAGAAAATGAAGGGGTACTGAACACTTTTTCATGAAGCCAGTACCCAGATACAGAAACCAAAGAAATATGCAACAACAAAAGAAAATTATAGGCTAATCTCCCTGATAAACACAGATACACAAATTCTTAATAAAATACTTGCAACCCAAGTTCAATGGTGCATCAAAAGATCGTTCATCATGATCACATTAACTTCATTCCAGAGGTGCAGGGATGATTTATGCAAATAATTAAATATAATGCATCATGTTAATGGACTCATGGAAAGAAATCACATGATTATCCCAGCAGAGTCAGAAAAGGCTTTTTAAATTGGGAGGGAGTAGGGGCTGGGTGAATGTGTGTAAGCACAGGTGCATGCTTGCTATAATGTGCTTCTGGAGGGCAAAGAACAACATTCAGAGTCAGTTCTCTCCTCCCACTCAGTTGTGGCAAGATCTCTTCTGTTTCTTCCTTGTGTTGTCGTCCAGGTCAGCCGACCTACAAACTTCATTTTCTATGCTATGGAATAGTAAAATAAATATTGATGTTATTTCTTGTTCGAAGGTCTGGTGGAATTCAGGCAATTTATCAATCTCTGCCTCTTATCTCACTGTGGCAACTCTGCAATCACAGATGCACACCTCTACATTTGGGGAATTGTTTTTTGGTGTGTATGGAGGGGTGGAGAGCTTTTCCATGGGATTGAACTCAAGGCATTAGGCTTGCAAAGTAAGCAGTTTTATTTATTTAGTCATCCACCTGTCTTTGAAAAAAATCCAACATTTCTTCACAATAAAAGCTCTAAAAAGACAGGAGGGGGAGGCATGTCTCTACATAATAAAAGCCCTATACAGCAAGCTTATAAAGCCAACATTATACTAAAAGTAAAAAGGTCAAAACATTTTTAAATTTTTTTTATTGTTAAAAAATTTACATTTACTCCCCTTGTCCCGCTCCCCCACTACCCCACCGCTGTCCCCTTGCTTCCTTAAGATGGAGCAGGATACCCTTGCCCTGTGGGAAGCCCAAGGCCCTCCCCGCTCCATCCCAGTCCAAGAAGGTGTGCATCCATATAGAATAGGTTTCCAAAAAGCCAATACATGCAGAAGAGATAGGTCTCTGTGCCATTATCATTGGCTTCTCGGTCAGTCCCTATTGGCAGCCACATTCAAAGAGTCCAATTTGGTCATATGCTCATTCAGGCCTGGTCCAGTTGGATTTGATGAGCTCCCAATAAAATTTGGAGTGAGGCAAGGTTACCCACTCTGTCTATTCTTACTCAATATAGTGTTTGAGGACGTATACCAGTAAGAAAGAAGTAACTAAAAAAGATACAAATAGAAAAGGAATAAGTTCAAGTATCTTTTTTATTCTCTGCATACCAGACCCAAAAGACTTAGTTAGTGAAACTGTAAGAACTGATAAACATATTCAAGGAAATGGCAGGACACAAAATTTACACCCAAAACTTTAATCGCCTTTCTACATACAATAGCAAACACACTGAGAAAGACATAAGGAAAACAGTCCCATTCACTACTTTCTAAAGAATAAAACCTTGAAATAAATATAACCAGGAAAGTGAAAGGCTTCCACACTGTCATCTTTAAAACAACAAAGAAATTGGAGAAAACATTACAGACTTTGCATGCTCCTGGACTAGAAAAGTAATATCGTGTAAATAGCTCTAGTGCCAAGAGCAATCTACAAGTTCACTGAACTTTCCATCAAAATTTCAATGCCTATCTCCAGAGAAACAGAAAAATAATGTTAAAATTCATTTGGAAGTATAAAATTCTTTTAAAAAGTCCTTCAATAGCCAAAGCAACCCTAGATAAAAAAGAACACCCATGGAGAAATCACTGTTAAAGTTATACTGCAGAGCCTGAGTATCAAAAACATCATGATTCTGACACAGAGATCGGCACATAGATCAATGCAATGGAATAGAATAGAGGACCCAGATAGAAATCTGTGAAGCTATAACCACTTGATATTCTATAGAGAGGTCAAAATTACATACTTGTAAAAACAAACAAAAACGGCCAGCCTACAGAAGAGAAGAAAGTTTTTCTGGATATATCATATGGTATAGGGCAAATATCTAGACTGTAGGAACAGAAATTCTCATATATTCACATCCAGCTTCTGTAAAAGTCAGTATGGAACTTATGACCCAGCTACGCCACTCCAGACTCCAGTCTGTCACAGAGACACTGGCACATCAGTGTACACCCAGCACTGTTGATTGCTGCTAAGTTACAGAACCAATCTAGAGCAGAGGGACTAAGAAAATGTGCTGCACATACACAGTGGACATTTTCAGGCATGAAGAAGAATAAAGTTATGGATATAATTGCTTCAACGAACTGGATCTGTCTCCAAATAACAAATATCATATGTTATTTCTTATATGTGGATCATAGGAATACATGTACATATAAATATACATTATATTTATTTATTTATGAAATGGAGGTAAAAATATCTCTCTAAGGGAACAAAGGTGATTAATAGGGGAAGGGATGAGGGAAGAATAAGAAATGTGGAAAATGTGCCCAATATACAATATGCACTTGTATGAAAATATTCTTATATACCACAACATCTTATAGAAGGAATGCATATGATGAACATTTTAAATTAATTATTGCATCCAGACACAAATATGAATTAGATTTCAAGACTCATTTCTTCGTTGAGAAAGAACAGTATGGTATAATGTCTAAGAGCTAGGACTATAAACTCCACAAGCATATGAGATACTTTGTTGTTGAGCCGTAAGTCTGTCATTTTCAGTATGTATGACCCCTAAAGAAGTAGCCTAGCCTGCATTTCTGTTTTAGCATCCACAAACTAAAGGTGGTATTCATTCTGCTAGCAAAGGTCCCCTGGAAGGCTTAAACACTTTCATACTTGTAAATTACACACCTGTAAAATATGAAGACTAGCATCTTTGGCGAACACTGGCTACTGTTACTGTTTCTGGCTGATGGCTGAGTCTACGGCAGTAACCAGATCATAGATCATCCATGACTTCCAGGATGGAAGAAGAACGTGTAAAGGAAGGAGAAACCCCGAGACACTTGTGGTAAGAAGGCAAATTTGTGCAGCCCCTTGTGGGCTGTGGAAATTGGTGCAGAGTTTTCTCCAAAAGTAAGAATAAAATCACTAAATAATTCACCTATTCCATTCATTGATGCCTCTAAGTTAGCATGTTCCGACACCCTTGCACAGCTGTGCTTACTGCTATATCATTCACAACATCTTGAATGTGGAGATGAGTCCCTGCTGTGTGTGTATATGTGTGATTCAGACTTTGTCGTCAATAACATTTTAATAAAATCTGCGATGTATTTTTATATTCTGTGGATTGGGTTGCTTTTGACAGATCCCACTCAAAAGAAACCACAGAATGAGTACAGGGTCTCAGAAACATCTGAGTTACCAGTCAATATATGGATATCATTTTTCCTTTTCTTTCTTCAAGCAATTACAATAGAGAGTCAATTGTGAAATAAAAAAATGATAAAGATCATCTGGGAATTTGTTAGTCATGTTTTCTGGTTAAGCACCTTGTTATAACCTGGCATATACCTGTGCAAAACCCCAATGTCATATCTTTTTGTAAGTTTGCTAGGATTGCCTGATCAAAGTACCATAGTTTAGGTATTTAAATAACAGACATTTATTTCTCATCCTCCAGAGGCTATATGTCCAAAACCAAGGTGCTAGCAGGATTAGATTCTTCTGGTTCCTCTCCTGTCTGCTTGTAAATGCTCACCTCCCTGTACCCTCTCATGGTCTTATCCCATACATATCTGTGTCCCAACTCCTTGTTATAAGGACATCGGTCACACTGGATTAGTCCAACTTAATGACATCATTTTAACTTGGTTAATTAATAAATACCCCCATATCACAGTCACATTCTGAGGATCTAGGGGCTAGAACTGTAACATATGTAAATAGCTCTATAATTCAGATCATAACAAAAGACAGACATTAGTATTCAAAATGGAACATCTGGAAATGGGATTCAGAGCTAATAGCTTCATCGATGCTGGCCTGGATCTTGGCACACATGTGTGAAACTTAATTTAAGGAGCTAAGGAGATGACTCAGTCTATAAAGTGCTTGATGCTCAAAGTTGACAACTAGTGTTCAGATCTCCAACAGTTAGTTTCTGTACCCCAAGCACTGAAGAGAGCATGTTGCACAGAAATAGTGAGATCCCTAGAGCTTCCTAGCCAATCTGTCTGGCCAATCATCTGACTTGAGGTTCGTTGAGTGACACTGCCTTAAAAATGTGGTGGAGAGTAATAGAGAAAGACATCCAATGTCATATTCTTACTCACATACGCACTGCCCATTCACACACACACATACACAGAGACACACACAGACACACACACATACCCCACCTAATTTAAGAGTTTGCCGTAGTGGATAACAGTTAATGCAGAAACTCAGAAGTGATCAAACTGTAGAGAATAAATGTCTATGGAATGCTCAGCCACAAATGTGACATCTATATCACCCCTCCTTCCTCAAGGTTCACAGATCACAGTGGAAAAGCAAGTAAAAAGACTGTAAAAGCCAGGGGTGAGGAACACCAGAGAAAAGTGGTGTAATCTGGACATAATAGGACCATTACACTTATGAACGCAAAATGTCTACTCAAGACAACCACAAAACCAAGTCAATCAACATTCCAGCAAGGAGTTGGAGAGTTCACAAGCACCCATGCCTAGCTGAAGAGCTATTGACAGTTGGTAGCTTCTGGGGGAGGGAGAGTAACAGGTTGACTATGTTCCAGTGGGTGGCCTCACACCCATGAACATATGCGCAACACAAAGTAGACTCAGGTGGTTATTAAGAGTGGAAGAGAACATGAAGTTGGGGGTAGGCAGGTGACTATGTTGTGACTCAGGGTTACAGGAAGGAGTGAGGATGAATATGATCCAGATACATTATATACATAAAAGAAACTCTCAAGAGTTATATATAATAATTTATAATAATATATTAAAATAATAACTAATAATGATATCTATACTACACTAAAGTTTGCCTTATCAGAATTCAACCAGAAAAAGATACAACTTTAAGTTCTTTTACTCTGTATAAATTGCAATCTTTTTCCAGCTGTGTGTTCCTCCCTGAACACTCTCATTGCTGCCAAATCTGCATTCCCAGAACATGGGAGGACTTAGAAGATAAATCTTGACTAGTCTAGTTTAATGTTTACACATTCATAGGATATCAAGACTAAATTTTGTCTTCTCTTGCTTTTTCAATAAGAATATGTGTCTCAAAGATCTATTCCACAATAAATTACCTTATTCTCATAAAAACAGTTATACCAACTTAACCTCATGGAAGACATTTTGTCTATTCTCTTATGATAAGCACCTCAAGAAAGGCTGCCAAGATTTAATAGCTACATGTTTTTAAAAAAATTATTCTGATGCTCAGCATAAATATTCAGTGTCATTTACTGTTCTGGTGAAAATGGCATCAAGCAACACTAAAATAAAAATGATTCATATTTATCACAAGTGTGGGTATTCTGAGCTTTCTCACTTAAACAAACTCAGTAGACTCATTTTCCCATCTGATAAGTGAGAGTCATGGTCACATGCTAGACAGTCATTGCTTCCATTTCTTCTATGACTTTCTAAATCTCTAATGTGGGCTCCACTGCTCCTCCTGGGTCTTGGCTACCTCGTGCTACAGCTGCATCTCTGCAGATGTCTCTTCTCCATTGCAAAGCAATTTTTCCTATCATTTAAGAGCAGCAGGTGTACGTCATGATTGGGCACCAGGGACAGTGTGCGAGACAGTTGCCAAAGAAATCAGAAATCATATAGTAGTTAATGTTCTTGTTTAAAGGCTTGTGAAGTACTAGCTTGAAAAAACCCACAGAACTGGCATTACTGGCACATAGAGTGTGAATGTCGGCACTGAATGCAGCTGTGGGGCAGTTGTAGCCAGGGTGTTACATGTCTCAGCTTCCCAGCCCTGTTTTTCCTACTATGCTTCATTCTGAATCAGAATAAAGAGATAGGAAGGATGGGTGCCATTATAGCAAGCCTACTCAACAGCATCTGCATGTTCTAATGAATGTCCACTGCTCTTAGGACTTTTACTCAACTATAAAACAGTGTCTATAGCCAAGGATACATTTTGTAGACTTATGAAGATCTGGGACACATCTCCCTGCCTAAAGAAATACATACAGTATTATAGGTCCCACCTGAAACCAATTGACTAACATGCTGGAGCAGGGAAGAGGACTCTGCAAAGGGATCCAGATACAGCAACTGTTGGGGGAGGCTGTTTGTTCATTCCCGGCTGCTTTGACTGGAAATAATCACACAGAAACTATATTATTTAAATCACTGCTTGGCCAATCACTTAAGCATATTGCTAGCTAGCTCTTATATCTTAAATTAACCCATTTTCCTTATCTCATGTTTTACTATGAGGGTCATGACCTACCAGCAAGGTTCCAGCACGCCTGTCTCCAGCAGCAGCTATATGACTTCCCTCTCCTTGACTCCGGCTACTCTTTCTATACATCTTTTCCAGTCTGGCTATATTCTGTTAAGCCATTGGCCGAAAGCAGCTTCTTTATTAAGCAATGTCAATAAAATATATTCACAGCATACATCTCCTCTCACATTAAGCAACACACATACTTGTTTAAGAACTGAATGTGATTAGGTTTGGTTATATACACTGGTAATATCAATATTTGAAAGATAGAGGCAGGAATATCAAGAATTCAAAGTCACCCTCAGCTACCCAGTTAGTTCAAGGCAAGAATATCAAGAATTCAAAGTCATCCTCAGCTACCCAGTTAGTTCAAGGCTAACCTTGGCTACACCAAAACACTCAAAACAAACATTGGAAAAAAGAACTAAATTTAAACAAGCTAGTGAGCAGGACAGACAACCTACTAGTCTGGAATATCCAGGTAGGCTAATAGTTCCCTAGTGAATCTTGTCAAGTTAATTTTTTTTTTTATTCTGTCAGTGGTTTTTATTTTCCTTACAGATAAACAACAGATAATAAATGCAGAGATCACAAATAGATGATAGAAAATAGATAGATAGATAGATAGAT
>JAQHUG010000354.1:1150459-1170360 GCA_028555095.1 Dicrostonyx torquatus
TTTTTATGTCCAGTTTCTTGAGTTCTTTGTATATTTTGGAGATCAGGCCTTTGTCTGATGTGGGGTTAGTGAAGATCTTCTCCCATTCAGTAGGATGCCTTTTTGTCTTAATGACTGTGTCCTTCGCTTTTAAAAGATCCCTCAGTAGAGATAAAGAAGGGGCATGGAATTGATTGAGTGGGAAATTGGGAAGGATCTGGGAGAAGTTGGGAGAATGGAAACTGTGATCAGAATATATTGTATGAAAAAACATTTCATTAAAAGAAAGTAAAATCCCTCAGTATTGCCTCTCCCAGGGTCCATTTGTTAGAAGGTTACCGTCTGAGGAGTCAGAATTTCTTCTTTGCTTTCCTACCCCACCAGAACATAGGTTCTTATTGACCCTCAGCCACAAGAGCCAGGTCTTTACCCCCAGGACATAGGTTCCTATTGACCCTCAGCCACAAGAGCCAGGTCTTTCCCACCAGTCATGTCACTGTCCTCTCCACTCTTTACTCCACCAATGGAAAAACGAGACTGGAGCCAGTCAGCCTCTAGGAAACACAAGTCTAACAAATGAGGAAAACAAGCATGCACAAGCATTCCCTTTACCACTCCTTTTCTGTTCTCTACAGCATAATTCAGCTTTAACTTTCCGTGTTTGTAAGATTCAGAAGCACGGGCTACACTGTACGTGTTCTCAGCAGGAATAACTTTGACATTTAAAAGCTATAAATTCAAAGACATAACTTATCAGTATATAAGTCCCTGTTTTGGTATACACTCCTCCATAAGAGTGTGTACCATAGTTGGCACACACTCCTCCATAAGACTGTATATCACAGTTGAATTGCAGAATATCCACTTAAAATTGCCTTTGTTTGTTTGCTTTTTTGTTTATGTTTTTTTAAGGCAGGGTTTCTCTGTAGCTTTGGAGCCTGAACTTGCTCTATAGACCAGGCAGGCCTCGAACTCACGGAGATCCACCTGCCTCTGCCTCCCAAGTGCTGGGATAAAAGGCATGTTCGGTCACCACCCAGCCAAATTGCCTTCTTAAAACTAATTAAAACACGGTCTCTAGAAATTCCAAATATCACACCCGGTAGAGGAAAACATCTTCAATTCAAATTTCATTAATTCAGGCTCTGTGCTCTTTCAACTGACAGCGGAGATGTGTGTCTAGCCTGGTGCTGTTGACAAGGCACACGGGTGATAAGTGACGTATAGCATTTCACTGCAGTATAGATGAATATCTGTTGATTTTTATTAAGAGTGTTTATATGTTTTGTATCAAGTACATAATGTCATTGTAAAAAAATGTTCATTAGTGCTGAAGGCATGTGAGGAATTATGCTGAGTGCTTCATGTAACCTCACTGATCCTCACTACATACCTACAGGACAAAACTGAGCCTTTCAGGCAGAAGCCACCCAGATGACATCTACAGACTTTGCACTAGACTGAAATGTTGGGTTCTTACCACACTGGAATAATAACATATCCCCCTCCTCTAAGAGATGGGAGGTGATTGGGTACATCTTTTGTCTTCTTTAGAATGATGCATTCATGTAATTATTTCTTCTCTTTCTTGCTTGGTTATTAGATGTGGTCTCAGATAGCTCAGGCTAGCCTCGAACTGACCATGTAGCTGAAGATGACTTTGTATTTCTGACCCTCCTGCCTCTACCTAGCTGGGATTACACGCAGTACTTGGGACTAAACACAGAGCTTCATGGGTGCTAAGCAAGCATTCTGCCAATTGAACTACAGGTCCGACCCATTTCAAATTATTTTTTACACATGTTACACATTAACAAGCGCTATTCGGTGGAATATTTTAGATACCATGTACACTGGAAAGTATTTAAGTGCATTCTTTCTTTAGTTCTTACAAGCATGACTTCTGATGCCTTGCTGGCACTGCAGGGCTTCTCAGCTCAGTGCCCCTTAGGACTTGCCATGCTCTGCCCTATGTCTGCAACCATTGTTCAGATGACTCATGTCTAAGGCAACACTTCCTGCCACCTGTTTCCAAGCACCATATCAATTCTTTGAGTATCAAAGTTACATGCTTTGGAAAATCTGTTTGCCAGTCCTAGATTTTAAATAATGAAAATAAAATTCTGTTGGCAGAGATAGGAAAATGATTTTCCCTATGGATCTAGAAATATTTAATTTCCCACATAATGCTCATTATACTAATTTTATCTTTCCTGTAATACTATTTCCCTGGTGGAAAGATCAGGTCAATGTGTTCCACACTTTTGGACAACTTTTATTTTGGATCAGAAATGTATGGCAATAAACAGCTGTGGAGAAAACAGAATGTAGTGTGCTGGAGAAACACTAGCCAATTCTCATGAAATGAATTCCCATTGTTTTAGAACAACCACCATGCAAATTGTGAGCTTCAAGACTTTCTGGATCTTCTGCTCTTACAGCTGCCCCCATGGCCTTTAGTTCAACAACCTATGGTCTATAGACTACCCTGGATATTTCAGACCTATCAAGTTTAAAGACCATTTGTGTTTTATGGCTAACAGAGACAAAGTATGAGCCCTTCCCAGACAGCTGTGCCTGCGAGCCATGTAAAAGTGAGTTGGTAGGCCAAAGAGTGCCTTCATGGAAAAAATGTCTAAACACTTAGACAAATCCAATATTTCTCTTTCCTGAACCATCAGTCTGCCACCTTTCCCAAGCACAGAGCAGCTCAGTGTGGCTGGACAATATGTTCCCAGCTGTGTCTGACTCATACAATGACTATGAACCTAAATCAGCACCGTTCCAGTGTGGGAAAAAAAAATCTGAACTTAATCAATTCCCTATGTAGAAGGCATTTCCAACTTTTCTCATCCTCTCTGGAGAAAATCACCTATTGCTTGATGATCTAAACTCATCTGGCTAAGACATGTAGCAAAGGCCAAAGACTTGATGAATCTTTTCCCAGAATGCTCAAAGGGAAAACACAGGGAACAACAATCAAACTGTGGAACCTGGGCAAGAAAGACAAATGAGGGAAAAAGACATTACAATTTTGAGATCTTTCTCTCCTTCACACAGTAACTTTCCACAGCAACCTGTTCTAAGTGCAAGAGCACCACTAGTCACCCAAGGCAAGGGAAGGCAATGTTAGTACCCAACCAATGCCCTGATGCTAAGTGCTACAGAGAAATAGTGCAATGAATGGCCTATGTTGGCCACAGCATTGACGGAGTCAAGGTGACTGAAACTTGTATTAACAATCAGTCAGGGGGCTGGAGAGATGGCTCAGTGGTTAAGAGCATTGCCTGCTCTTCCAAAGGTCCTGAGTTCAATTCCCAGCAACCACATGGTGGCTCACAACCATCTGTAATGAGGTCTGGTGCCCTCTTCCGGCCTTCAGACATACACACAGACAGAATATTGTATACATAATAAATAAATAAAATTTAAAAAAAAAATCAGTCAGAAACTAGAATCCAGTCATATAGTCAAAGTACATTCTGAAAAGCCATAATGAAGCCGATCATTCCTGTACTGCCTATGTGCTAATAAAGATACATTCCAATACAAAAGCAAAGATATTCCAAATTAGAACTCTAAAGATGTTCCATTGTATACTGTTTGAGGCCTAGGAAATAGTAGTTACCCACTGTTTATGTCTCCTCCATGGATAAGAAGTAAAATATTAACAGCAAAGTTTAAATATCCTCTGTGTCTTTCCTTCCCAAGGCCACGATCCTTACTCTCTGTTGTAGATGAACACTACCATTAATTTGGTATTTGTCCTCCATGTAAACATCTTTATAATTTTACTATATGTATATAAATCTCAAAGCAATATGTATATTTGCTTTGTATGTTCTGTAATTGTAAATAAATTGTATCACATTTTATGCACCCTTACTGTATTTCCATTCAAACACATATAAGGAGAACTCTGAACCCCACTGCATCATTCCACAGCATACATGTTATGGTCTGTTTCCACATGTGTGATAAATACCACACTGTATTAGCTACTTTTCTCACCGATATGAGAAAATTCCTAATGAGATGCAATTCAAGGAAAGAAGTGATGTGGGTTGCCCTTCTGTATACTGTGAATATGTTTGTTTACCATTGATTAATAAAGATTAATAAAGAAGCTTCTTTGGCCAATAACCAGGCTGAATAGAGGAAGGCAGGAAATACAAGCTAAGTTAAAGGGAAAAGGAAGGTGGAGTCAGAGAGATCCCAGCAGCTGCTGGAGAAGCCAGATGTGAAGTAACAAGCCTTGTGGTAAAATATAAACTAATAGAAATGGGTTAATTTAAGTTGTAAGAGCTAGTTAGTAATAAACCTAACCTAATAGGCCAAACAGTCTGTAATTACTTTTAAGCCTCAGAGTGGTTATTTCGGGAACTGGCAGGCAGGAGAAAAATCTCCAGTTACAAGGAAGGGTTCCTTTCAGCTTATAGTTCGGAGGACATATAACCCACCACAGCAAGGAAGGCAAGTCAAAGAGAGTTGGTCACATTGCATGGACATTCAGGAAGCAGAATGAGCAGGAAGCAAAAGGGATCCATTAGACCTCAAAGCCTTCCCCACAGAGATACACTTCCTCCAGCAGGACTCCACTTTCTAAAGGTTCCACAAACTTCCAAGGCAGTGCAGTCATATGGGAACCAAGTGTTCAGGAGCAGGTGCCTTGGGGGGGTGTCACATTTCACAGTTAAATTGTATCACATATGTCTCACACATCACTCAGAAACAGTAGAGCAATCACATAGACAAGCTATATATGCTGAGCCCCTCTTCACCAACCCTATAGGCAGTTCTCTTTCCTGGCAGCCCTACTCCAGGCATGCTATCACTAAGAATCTGTTTGTCTGAATCACATGAACCAAGTTTACCTAGACTTTTTAGTTTCCTGCCTTCCACATACAACTCTCTAATTTTCTTGCCAACAAATCATATAACTAATGTACCCACAAAAGGAAATAAGATCTGTTTTCCAATATGGGACACTTAACTCCCTCATTGTATCATCCAAGGGCATTTCCTATGACTTGATAAAGCCCCCCAGTGAGGGAGGAGTCATAGCAGAGTAAACCATTTGTGCTTTGGCTGCTCCAAGAGAGATGCCACATGCCCAGGAATCAGTTGGTCTTGATCATTCTCTTTGACCAAAGGATACTGTTTTTTTATTTCTTCTTTTTCTTCCCAGACTCTGTGATATTGATGTTGATTCAAGGGCAAGATCTCTGCTCTGTTCTTCACTGGTGATTTTATATCTTGAGTAGGTGAGTAGGATGGAGAGCGGGTGTAGACGGTGACAGAACAAGCCATGGGTGAAGCATCTCATACATAGTTGATCTCAGAACATAAACAGTGCCCTGAAATCCTCACACATACCCCAGTTTTACAGTAAAATCTACCGACCTAAGTGATCTCTGCAAGCAAAAAGACAAAAAAAAGGAAAGAAGAAAGCTCGTGATAATGAAGAGAAAAACAAGATGAGAGAAGGTTGAAAGGAAGGCTTTGAGTAAAGGATATGAAAATAGTTTGTACAGTTCCAACCACTGTGAAGCACGGGTTGAACTGGCCTAATTGTGTAAGTACAGGTCCGCATGCTTACAACCATGAAGCCAGAATTCTGGCCTCTGTCAAATGAAGGCTTCCTGGAGAGACAAAGTGCCTCTGATGTTGTGTGCTGACACCCAGTCTGCAATATACATGCCATGGCCATGGGACTTCTTTGGACTCATTCCACATGTTCCCTATTGAATACTTTGTGCTAAGGAGCAGAATCATCTAAGATTGTAAGTTACTTTTCCCAGCGATTTTCTTCGGCATCCCTGGCAACCACATCTTCTATTGTCTTTCTCTTTTTTCCCTATGGGACTAGTTGTCCTACAAAACATTCTGTCTTTTCAATTTTATCTGAGCATGTCTTCGTTCTTTAGGCATCATGTAATCAACTAATATTGATTAAGGGCCAACTCTTAGAGCTTAAGTAGTGAGAGTACACAAATTTTAAAAGACATGGTCCTCGTCCCCCCAAACCCCACACCCTTAAGCTAACTTTTAGAGTAGAAAGAATTAAGGGCAGAACCTGGGGAGGGTGGAGCAGGGAAGAGAGAAGCTCTGCCTGGGGCAATCACAGAAAATTTTTCAGAAGATTGTTCTTCTTTATCTGAATTTTGAGAAATAATGGTGAAAAGGAAAAATGGTAGTTTCAGTTGAAAGGTCGCCACATACAAACAAGTAAATAATAATGTGGCGTATTGTGGTGTTTCGAGAGAAACATCTTGAAATGATTCCTAGGAATAGTAAATTTCAACCTCATGTCCTTAGAGTGTCAGAACATGGACCGCATCACTGTATCAGCATGTACGGAATGGGTGAGAGCCAGGGAATGAAAGACAAGCTTACTAAGAAATTGTGGCTTTATTCCTGGAGCCTCCACATCACACTAAGTTGGAGTTAAACTGGCACGTTGCTTTCAACTAAGCACATGATTATGTCTTCCATGAGACCTTTTGGCTGAGAACATAGGTTTGATAGCAGCACATTTGAGAAAGGTGCTGAAAGATTTGACAGGGAGAAGAGAGACTTCACATTTCATAGCTATACCTAGATGAAGAGTTAGGCCAATAAGTAAAAGTTATCAAGAAACAGATTACTGCTTTGCACCAGAAACAAATTCTAGGTAGTGCTTAATAATTGAATTAATATGAAAAGGAAATGTCTCACTGTGTTCTTGTACTTGGTTTGGCAGCAATTGAGTGGTGATTATTTGAGTTTATTTTTTCTTTTGACTTTCCAAGTAGTATTTTTCTGCCATACACATGTGCTCATAGCAGCTGTGGCTGCCTTTATAAGACCTGCAAGAGATTAAGCCAGTCAATATTCCATCACGGAGTGGAGGGGGACCAGTTCCAACCTTAGCTGGGGTTAATGGCTGCCAGCATGGAATGGAGGGGGACCAATCCCAACCCCTAGCTGGGAAGCTGTAGACAGCTGATGGTGGCCAGCATAAAGTGGAGGGGGGCCAGTCCCAAACCCTAGCTTGGGAGCTGATGGCTGCAAGAAAAGGAACGGTCAATTTTCTCCAGGAGTGTGGCCTTGGTAGGTGACCATGCCCCATACCCATGAGCAGCATGAATTGCGCTCATTGGGTCATAAAAAAAAAAAAAAAAACCATGAAGTTGGAATAGAATAGAGTGGGAAAATGGAGGTAGATCAGAAAGGAGTTGGGGATGAATATGACCAAAACATATTGTATGCATGTAGGAAATTCTCTAAGAGTAAATTAAAATACATGTATTTTTGAAAAGAGTAGCATGCTATGGGACAATGGGCTTTTGTCGTCACTTGTATTGTTTTAATAAAATGCTGATTGGTGAGTAACCAGGCAGGAAGTATAGGCAGAGCGACCACGGAGGAAGTAGAGGCTGGCTGACGAGAACAGGAGAATTCTGGGAAGCAGATGGACTCAGTCTGCAGTTATCACCCAGATACAGAGGAAGCAAGATGAGAATGCCTCACTGATGAAAGGCACCAAGTCACATGGCTAATGCAGACAAGAATTATGGGTTAATGTAAGTTATAAGAGTCAATAAGAAGCCTGAGCTAATAAGCCAATCAGTTTATAATTAATATAGGACTCTGTGTGTTTCTTCGGGGCTGAATGGTTGACTGTGGGACCTGGTGGGACAGAAACCTCTGGCAACAGTAGCACTCTCATAGAATTCCTAATAGAAGAATTTTAGCACCATTAAAGTGACTTACTGTAACAATTGCTAACTTCTACATGCATCAGCATACCCAAGGTCAGATTAGGAAAAACATTCTCTCTTTAGTTCCTAAACCATATTAAGGAATTCAGAAGGAGAAACATATAGAAAGATGAAGAAGGGTAGTGAGGTGAAAAAAAAAACAAGAAGTACTAAATATGTAAAATGGAAAGCTCGATCACTCTGCCTTTCTTAATATGACAGCAGAAAGAAATTACATTTGACATGATGCAATTATTCTCCCTTAGTTTTGCTTCAAATGGAAAAGTGCTCTGAAGACACCCAGTGTCATCTACAGCACTTTCTGCTCACTTAACTTTAAAGAGTTTACAGGCAGTCTTTTAGGGCTGCGGGTTCCATTATTTTTTTACAGTGAATAATGTATGCTTTTATTTACCCCAAGGATATCCAAGTGACCCTATTCTAGTTCTTGAATATAATTTCCTCTTGCTGTAAATACTGTATCTGAAGCCAAAGAATACTGATAATTTCATAATTTTCTCCTGATTTATGAATGAAAAATTACTAATAAATTCTAATAGGAATTGAGCAACAGCATGAACTCTTGTAATCACAATTTGGACTGAAGACTTGTTGTAAGAAAGAGAATTATTGCCATTTGTTTGGTTTGACAGAGACTCTGAGTTCATGTGCAATATGAATAGGCATGGTGGGGGATCTATTAGTGAGAAATTAGCTCACGTCTTAAGGACAAAAGGGTGAGAAACAAAATCATCCATTTAAAGATGTACCGACTTTCACGAATTGTTAGACCGGGAAAGGATTATCAATGCCCCTGGACCCTACCTCACTGCTCACTTGCAGAAGGACCCAAGACTCACAGATGTTTGGTTTTCTTCCCAGACTCAACAATGACTGTGAGGCAGTTTCAGGACTGTGATCCTGAATGTTATAAACAATACACAAGTGATGAAATACATTTATGCATTAAGATATTTAAGAAAGAGGTACTGACTTCCATTATTCCCTGTTCACTGTGCTGTTGGCTTGATTTGCCATATATACCCTTTATGATGACGGCAGGAATTCCTCCTATCCCTTGTTTGCTCAGAGGGCTCATGAAGGTGTATTGGATATGGTTGTAATGATCTGGTTTGTTGCTGTTTTTTTGTTTTGTTTGTTTGTTTTTTGAGACAAAGTTCTCTCTATTATGTAGTTCTGACTGTCCTGGAACTCACTATGTAGAGCAGGCTGGCATCAAACTCACAGAGATCCACCTGTCTCTGTCTTCCAAGTCCTGGGATTAAAAGCATATGCCACTATACCTAGCTGCTTATTACTGTTTTAATGTTACAACCCTCAAAGTCAGGCTTCACCTTAATCAGTAAAACTTATGTGCTGCATTACAGCCTGTATAGTTTTAGGAATATTGATATATAATCATTTTGGTGATTTTATGTCTGGCTTTGGTATTAGGATAATGCTGGCCTTGGAGAATGATTTTGGGGGAAATTCTGTCCCTTTCAACTTTTAAAAATAGATTGAGAAGAACTGGTTTCAATTTTCATTAAAAAATTGTGAATCCATCCAATCCTGAGTTTTTCTTAGTTGAGAGACTAAATTAGTACACATTGTATATTTTATATAAAGAAGACTTGGCAGATTGGATTACATGTAAGTGCTAGGCATCCAATAGTGTAGCTGCCATCTACACAATGAGTAGCTGCTCCATCTACAAAGCCTGGGTGCATCAGCAGTGCCCACCTAGCTCTGAAAGTCTGAGCATTCGTGAAGCACTCCAGTCTTTAGTCCTTGTTGGAAGGCTGACAAAGCTAGCTTCAGATGCCAGTGAGGAATGGCAGCAGCAGCAGCAACACTGACAACTGAATAGACGTACTTACTTAGAGCAAGCCTAGGCAAGTGAGAAGCATTGCTCTTTCCTTGGATTTCTTCACATCTGACTGCCACCAGGAGGTGCAACCTCCTCTGAGGAAACCTCTTCTCCCCTGAATTACCTTTACTGGAAATGCCCTCACAGACGAGCCCTGAAGTATATCTCTTAACTGATTCTAGATCCAATCAAGTTACCAATCAAGAATAACCATCGCAAGTCCACCCTTTGTCATGTTGACCCCCACCCACATCTCATATATTCTGCTTCATTTCCAAATGAAGACACAACAAGGTCACAACTCTGCTTAGAATGACATAACTATCCCCTATACTACCCAAACCACACTATTTTCTCTCCAGAATAAATGGCAAAGTCCCTTGAGGAGTTCGTAAGTCTTTTAACATACCATAATTTAAATGTGATAATACAGATTTACAACACTTAGCTAGAGATACTATCTCAATTGATGTTATATGATATTGTAAAGAAATAGAATAAATAAAACATAAATCTCTGCTGAATGTGTGTATGTATATGCACAAAAACTAACAAAACAAGACATAAATACTCAGAGCAATTAAATATCTTTGTTTCTGTAATCGATCATGTTACCTTAGGTGTGGTTTATAGCTAATTTGTTCTGCTATCCATTACTTGTTCTCCAAGTCCTCACTGAGTACAGAAGCAGGTCTTGATTCTTTACCTAGAGGCATGTGACCCACATTTTTATTCCTGAAGTGTCTGAGCCATTTATCATCCTCCCTAGATACAGTTTCCTATTGAAAGGTCAATATCGCAGGGCCTGGTAACCCTAAGAAGCAATTTAAAGGATCTTCTATATTCCAAACATACTCTCCCCTAACTCCAGTTTGGAGAAGCAGTCCAATATAGTCTGAATCAGTCTTCATGTTAACACATTAACTCCTTTTCAGCCTGTTGACTTAAGGGTCTAAAACAGACAAGGAGAGCTCTTAACTTTCAGTTCAATAGAAAGTTCATGGTTCTTCCTGGCAAACACAGTTCCTGCCTCTGAAACCAAGACTTTATAGCCTGGTAGAACATAATTCTACAGAAGCAGTAAACAAATATTTTGCTAGGGGGTTACTGGGGGTGGGGCTTTGAGTGCTATTTCCATTTCTACTCAAAATGTCCTGTATCTGTGAGCCCAGTACACAGGTGAAACCATATCATATGCAAGATGCTGATTCCAAGCATATATCGCCTTCTGAAGAGCATTGCCTCAGTTCTCCAGGCTTCTGCCACTCAGCCGACATTGTACCTGTGTCTTTAAAAGACCAGCCACCATTTTATCAAGCCAGTTGCTTCAGTATAGTGAGGAAGTGAAAAACCAATGGAACACATGAGCATGGTGAGTTCTTTCTGCAGTTCCTTCGCATTGGTCAGAGGCAATGCTGTGTACAATACCATGATGATGTAAATCCACAAATAATAGTTTTTACAGGAACACTACACGCAGGAGTGGCGAATTGCTACCCAGAATCAGTATCTAGTCCAATAAGGGCACAGTGCTGCCATTTCCACAATGGAGGTGGTTTGATGTGCCAGGTCATTGGGAGGTCATCCAGGGAAACGGGATCATAGTAGAAACTTGGTGTTGGTTTCTGCTGCTAGCAGATCTGACACTGAGCAGCAGTTGTAACTAGCTCAGTCACGTGGGTGGAAATCCATGTTGTTGAGCTTACACGTGATCTCCATCTTTGCCCACATGACCTCTTTGTTCATGGCTCACTGGCAATGAGAGATATGGACAAAGCAGGGGTTGAATCCTACCCATAGAATGGGTCATTCTGACTAATTGATTGTTGAAGTGTTTCTCTGTTGAGGTCAACGTTTGATGAGCATTTATATAGGACACACACACCTTCACATCTTTTGTCCATTTCAAGTGATCTATTCACATCCCACTTTCCAAAGTATCTTTCTCATCATTTTCCCAACCTTGTTCCTTACAAATCCTCAATCATCCACCCAGACCATTGTCTATGGCCGATGAATCTATATACAATCATACACATGTCAATGTTTTTCACAGTATAGCCATGTGCATTGCCCAAAGTTTTGCCCACCATGAAGATTTTCTTTCATTGCTATTCTTTAGAGGATTGATGTGATGTTTCAACTGTCCATTTCTGACTACTGTCTGCCAAGTCTTAGTCTTCTCTTCTTCGGTCAACAAATCACAGCACATACCCTGTGTAACATACTTATGTCAGCAGGACCTGTTTGGACCTGATAGCATGCTTACCACTTCCATGTGATAATGGATTGCTGCTGTGCACACACAACTTCATGACTTTGTGGGTTATGACAGGCAGCTCAGGTTGCATGATAACATAGTAGCCTATTCCTTTTCCACAAAGGCCCAGTAATAGGCCTAACACTAGGCCTCAAAAGAAAAAAAGAAAAGAAAAGTTGTCTGCAAACGAGATTTGCTCCAAAAATCCCAACTCTGTGGTGACTTCACTGTAAGAACCTGTCAAGGGCTTCAACTAGCATCCTGATTTGCAGAAAAATCAACCCAGGTATCCATTACAGGTGAACTTATGAAGAAAACATGGCACACATCTACAGTGAATATTATCTAGCCATAAAAGCATGAAATCCTATCACTTGCAGCTGAAAAACGGCTGGAGTTAGGGACATTATGTTAATTGCAACAAGCCTGACCCAAAAAGACAGATGCTACATTTGTTTTCTATGTGGAAGTAAAAATCTCTGAAAATTTACTGTTAACTCCTAGAGATTATGAGTATGGAGGTTTAAAAAAATTATACACTAGGCACAAAAATGCAACATAAATTCATAGGGAGAAAATTCATGTTCTGTGTCATTTGAGTGTAGCTACAATTCATAAAACCTGCTATATAGTCTATGAATAGCTATCATATCATATTAGTATACTAAATTATGCACAAACACTTCTTTCCTGACCTGGCACTTACACAATGCTGTATTGAAATATTACACTGCTCTCTATAAATATGTGCAACTATTATTTGTTAATTAAAAAGAAAATATAAAATGAAGAAAAAGAGGAAGGCTCTGCTTTCTTTAATTAGGGCTCTTAATTAAAAGAAGTTAAATTTATTCAGAGGAATTTTACACTTGAATAAACATTTCAGGCTTCTGTGAATGTGAAATGGCATACACAGAGGAGGTGCCAGGATCACACTATAGTCACCTTGTAACGACCAAAACCAATTTTGCAAAATTCAGTTTCTTTTTCCTTAGTGTCTTGGTTCAGTCTAGCTTTGAGCAATGGTGTCAAGCATTGGTTTGGGCTTGTATCTTTTTTGCCCCAACTTCCTGCAGTTCTTTCCCTATATTTTATTTGCCTGAGCTAACTGTTCATTCATTATCTTTGCTGAGAAGAAGGTAGCTGGAACTGTTCATCATTAAGAAGCATCCAGTGGACATAGGTAAATAAGCTGAAGACAGGTCCAAGTCATAACAGGCATGCCTACAGAGCTAGCCTGTTTTCTCCAATCCCAAGCCCATCGCTGTGTATCTACTAGAGGAAACCCAGCATCACTGAAGAAAGTGTTCAAGTTGTTTCCTTTCTCTTTACAGTGCTATGTCTCCAAGCTGTGTTTCCAAACACCCAGTGAAACTCAGGATAACAGCATTTAGAGAAACTGTCAAGTATAAGCTCCAAACCCAAAACCCAATAACATTCCAGGAAGTGCAAATACAAGGTTGCCAAGCAAACCATCAAAGTCAAGCTCAGAATGGGAAGAAACAGAGGAGCATGAGAGCAAGGCAGTGTGTTAACCAAGGCAGTGTGTTGACCAAGGCAGGGTGTTGACCAAGGCAGGGTGTTGACCAAGGCAGGGTGTTGACCAAGGCAGTGTGTTAGCAAAGCTGAGCTTCCTGAGGCCCCGCCCTACGAGAGTTCAGGCCGGCAGTCAGTCCTCTCAGTTGTTGAGTTTATTACAACAGTTTCTGCAATATGTGTGGAAATTGACAAACCATACAGTTTATACTCATGGCCACACTTTATGAGTTTGAAAATGAGAAATCACACATGTGCAGGTGCACGCACACACCACACATACACACACACACACACACACACACACACACACACACAGATGATCTCAGCCACTTAAGGATCAGGCTCACATTTAGAAAAATAGAAAGTTATAGTGAAAAGGAACTCAGTTGACTTAACTCATCTATTTAATAGAGACCGTATATGGGTAAAGTAACAAAAAAGAAGAATTTCATTGCTTATAGAAGAGCAAAGTTAACAGATGAGCACTTTTAAAAAGTAATTGTGAAGCCAGCCATTTTAAATCCATCACATTGAGAATGACCTAGAAGATAGAAGTGCTCAAGAAACCCCCAGCATGCCTGCCCTCGGGACGCCTCCCTCTCTCCGTCAGGAAACACCACTCTCTTCCCTCTATTTATGGCAGTTGCTCGGCTGCATTCCTTTATGGTTTTATTGATTAAGCATGCCTCACTAAATGGTATATTTAGCTTGATTTTTTTAGTAGAATGACATTATCAGAGGTGAGTGTTCATATTTAACACATCACACTCACCACATATCCTGGGAGTCGGCTGGGTTATTTATCTGGTTGATATGTAATGTTCTACGATGTAAATATACCATATCTTCTTGACCCATCCTACTGCTGACAGGCAATTGGTTGTGCCCACTCTGTCACTATTGTTAAACAAGCACTGTGATGAACATTCTTGAACTGTAGCTCTTAGCTTACAAGTACAAGTGGGTTATATGCCTGTGTGGACTTTAATTTCTACATGGTATTTGCATAGTCTACTTGGTGAGTCTACTTCAGCAGCCAAGAGTTAAGCAATAAACATTCACCATTTTGCATAATAAGAAGTGAAGACATTCTGTGAATTTAGTACCTTGGTTTCTGTAGCTCAAGGTCATCAAGGACTCATGCAATTCTCATCTTCTACTCTACCACACTCAGCGCTGCTCTCCCTGTGTTCTCAGGCTAGGCATCCACCTTCCTCACAGTCACAAGAGAGCTGCGAGAACTCAGGTTATCGTGTCTAAAAGTGACCATACTCCGAGGAAGGAGAAAGAATTTTCTCTGATAACTCTGTCTCTCTCCTCCCTCCCCTCTCTCAGTATAATAACAGCTTTCTTTGAAAGCCCCCAGCAATGATATTTACTGTCTGTCCTGCCTAAATTAACCACTTGAAAAGGAAAGCTAACTCATGTAGGCAAACCTAAATGTCCAATGCATAACCTCAGAAGTGGAGCATGGCCTCTCCCCAAGCACCTCCAGGAGGAGAGAGTCTCTTTTCCTTTTCCCTTAACTGTCGTGTACTTAAGCATCATGATGAATCTTTTTATTAATGGAGCCGGAACTTCAAACATGCACATAAGTGGTAGGTAGAAGGACGTGACTAGAATGACAGATCCCAACGCATGACTCACCCCAATTCCATAAGTAATCATGACCCACCTCCTGCCATCTAGTCCACCTTCTTCCCATGTCCTTTCCCAGAATATTCTAAACAAAATCACTTCATCTGTAATTGCGTTGTTATGTATCTTTAAAACATATGGACTCTTTAAAAATAAAAAACAACCTGTAAATCAACAAGAATAGTTTCTTTTTAAATTTATTTATTCTTCTCACATCCTGACCATAATTTTCCTTCCCTACACTTCTCCTAGTCCCCCCCCCCACCTCACACCTCGTCTCCATTTCCCTTCAGAAAAATAAACCCTCATATCAAGGCTGGATGAGGTGATGCAGCAGGAGAAACAGGAAACCAAGAATAGGTGAAAGAGTCACAGACACCCACACAAACACACATTCACGCTGTTGGGAGTTCCACAAGAACAGCAAGCTACAGAAGAGTTTCTCAACAGCAAAACCTTTCTAATCAGTATTAAATGCCATAAATATGTGTTTATTATTCTATCAGTATTAAATGTTATAAATGTGTGTTTATATTGAAAGACTTAGCACTGGCTCCAAAAAAAGCCCAAACATTGAGAGTGCTAAATATCTCTCCCTCTGCAGTAAGACTAGCCATTGTTTTGTTATTTTAGCATGTAATATTTTATTAGCTCTTTGAGAATGCCATGCCGCATATGAACATATCCACTCTGCACTCCTCCCGCTAACTTTTAGATTCCTTTCCTCCTCCTTCCTATTTCATATTCTCTCTCTCTCTCTCTCTCTCTCTCTCTCTCTCTCTCTCTCTCTCTCTCTCTCTCCTATCTTGTAGAAAAATGTCCTGGACCTCTGGCTCTTACCATCTTTCACCCCCCTATTCCACTATATTTCCTGAGGTCTAAGTGTGGGCGGTCTGCTGTAAATGTTTTAACGAGGGATGGGTGTCCTACAGTCAGTTGCTGTCTTCATTTTGAACAGTTGTGGCACTCTGTAATCAAAACCAGCTATTTTTAACAAGAAATAAAGATCAGGTTTTTGCCAGTGAAGAAAGTGGACTGTTGAAAAGAGGACCAAAGTGAAGCCCTAAGCTAACCAGTCCCAGGCAATCCTCATCCTGTTGTGGATGGTCAGAGGCCATGCCTAGAGATACTGTGCTGAGACGGTCAAAGGCCTGCAAAGCAGGATGGTATCCTTTAAAGTCCTTTAAAGAGAAGAAATAGTTACAATAATCTCTCAGGAAAAGCATATCACAGGGAAAAAGAATATCAAGAAAACTGAATGTGGAAGAATGTGGAATTAATACTAGTTTCATTCATTTCATTAATGACAATTTACTTGAAAAAAAATAGTTACTGCCAGGCATGGTGTCACATTCCTTTACTCCCAGCACTTGAAAGGCAGAGGCAGCAGATCTCTGTGACTTTGAGGTCAACTGGTCTACAATATGAGTTCAAGGGCAATCAGGGCTGTTATACAGAGAAATCCTGTCTTGAAAAACAAAAAACAAATGAAAGAAAGCAAGGTAAAGCAAAAAAAAAATAGTCATTATTGGAAAATGGGGATGGTGAAAAAAAGGAAAGGTACAATTCCTAGATAATAGTACCGATTGATTAAAATAGAATTAAAGTCTAAAAGATAATGCTTGTCTTGCTGCTTCTCTGTAATCCAATTATTTTTAAATTATGCACAATTTTGAAAATCGCATAATAAATACTTAAAATTAATGGTGCTGTGGGTTTTTTCAATGTGAACTTTTATATTTTACGAATGTAAACTACAAACAGAAGAGGGGACGTGACATTAAAAATAGCTTGTACTGTCACTCATTAATGCTACTATGTTTCTATCCATGATTTACACTAGCAAAGTAAGACAGGCTCAGTAGAAGTGGAAAACCATTGAGACAGAATAAAAAGGCAAAAGTCGAGAAATGACCAAAGGAAAAACAATTAAAACAGAAGATAATGTAAAGGATAGATCAAACAGAAAACCATCTGTGTTACATAAAATATTTATCATTTTAAAACCTTTGACCTACAATTTGTCCTGTCTGCAAGATGTGCTGGGGTAAGCGTAGAGCAGAACTTGTGGGAGTGACCAACCAATGACTGATCCAACTTGAGACCCCATGCCACAAGAGGAAGCTCATGCCTGACACTGCCTGGATGGCCAGCAACCAGAGAGTGGGTAGCCCAGAGTCCTAGGATAGAACAAGAAAAGAAGTCAACGAAATGATTCCTAATGGTACTCTGCTATCCTCATAGACCGGAGTCTAGCAAAATCGTCATCAAAGAAGCTTCATCCAGCAACTGATGGGAGCAGATGCAGAGACCCACAGCCAAACATTAGGCAGAGCTCAAGGAATCCTGCGGAAAAGGGTGAAGAAGGATTGTGCGTGCCAGAGGGGTAAAGACAACACAAGAAAATGACCCACAGAATCAACTAACTGAGGCCCACAGGTACTCACAGAGACAGAATTGACTATAGGGGGCCTGTATGAGTCTGACCTAGATCTTCTGCCTATATATGATAGTTGTGTAGCTTGGTGCTCTTGTGAGACAACCAACAGTAGAAACAGGTGCTGCCTCGCACTCTTGCCTGCTTTGGGGACCCTTTTCCTCCTACTGGGTTGCCTCATCTAGCCTTAATATGGGGGTATGCCTGATCTTATTGTAAATTGTTATGTTGTTTGGTTGATATCCCTGGGATGTCTGCCCTTTTCTGAAGGGAAAGAAGGAGTGGATCTGGGAGAGAAGAAGTGGGGGAGAGGCTCTGGGAGGGAAGGAGGAAGGGGGAAATGTAATTGGGATGAAATACATGAGAGAAGAATAAATTTAAAAAATTAAAAGAGAAAAACTTTTACAAAATTTTTATTTTCTATTTTTCCAACCTGAGTTTTGCTTCTGTCCGGTTAGGTCTGCTTGTTTGTATATAAGGTGACCCAGGGCACGTTAATCGCTATGATAGGTAAATGAAAGAAAACATGTTGAGCAAGCGCAGTGACTTGGTGTGGCAGAGGGGCACATCCCTAGGAGGATCTTGGGTAGTGGCTCTCTAGAACAGAATGCCAATGTGCTGGCTTGAGAACACCTGACCTGCTGAATAGAACAGGAACGTAAAACAGCGCTTCTATACCAGGCATAGTTTCACTTTCTGTTGCTGGACGAACACAACTTGGAAGAGAAAGGGTTCAGTCGGCTTACAATTCCAGGTTACAGCCCATCACTGTGGGGAGTCAAGGTGTCTAGAACTTGGAACAGATCATCCCATCTGCAGTCAAGAGCAGAGGGAGAATGACAGCCTGCTCTCCCTGCTCAGCTGGCTCCCTCCTCCTCATTCAGCCCAAGATCCAGCTCTTGGAACAGTGCCTCCTGCTGGAGGGGCATATCTTCCTACCTCCACCCAAGCAAGGAATCCCTCACAGGTATAGCAAACAGTGTAACAAATCTAGGCAATCCCTCACATTATGGTGTGGCTAATCTAGACAGCTCTTCATTGAGACCCCTTTCCATCACCTTTGCCTCAATCGTCATCCTAGCTTTAAAGTCTTGTTTAGTTCAAACACATAACTGATCTCAGGGTTCACTGTAGTACATGTAGCACACAACTGCCTGAATTTATTTTCTGACACCCTGAAGAATTTCTAGGCATTATTTTATGTTTTGCACACCAAAGCTAACGTCCTTATCTTGCCACTGTGACAATCAATCAATGGCAGAGTCTTTACTTTTATCATCTCAGCTGGCTCCAGTCATCTCTCCCTCCCTCTCCCTCTCCCTCTCACTCACTTCCTCTCCCTCTTCTTCTATCCTGATTCAGATCATTTCTTGATGGTCTCCAGCTGTTTTGGTAAAGAATAATTGATAGTGAAAACCCAGGAATCCAGGTTGTGTTTGCTTCGTTTGGAATAGCAAAAGCAGTGTCTATAGCAGAGAGCAGAGTTACTGAATAAAAGATGTAAACTACGCACCTCTGAATGCATTATGTCAGGAAAGTGCTGTCAACCTTACAGACTGAAACAAAACACATTTTTCTGGCCAAAACAAAAAATTCAATGAGTCATACTTTTCCATTTTGAGTAAGGTCTCAATGGTGATGTTTTATTTCATGAAAACCTTGCTTTGGAGTAAGGATAAGTAAGAAAAAAATATTCATCTTTTAAAAATCCACTGTTCTATTAACCTCAAAAAGATATTTAAAGTTAAAACTTTTATATATTGAATCATTCATAAATAAAAATAAGATTAAGATAAATTATGAAACTTGAATTTACATATCTCTAGGTGTGGTAGTTTGAATGTAATTAGCCCCCATCAGCTCATTGGGAATGGTACTATTTGAAGGAGAGTCTTTGGTGAGTGGGTGTGGCTTTGTTGGAGGAAGTGTGTCACTGTCAAAGTAGGCTTTGCAGTCTCATATATGGTCAAGCCACACCCACTGTTTTAGTTCAATTCCTGTTGCCTATGCACCACGATAATGTGCTAAATCTCTGAACAGTATGCCACCCAATTAAATTTTGCCTTTATGAGAGTTGCTGTGGTCATGATCTCCCTTCAGAGCAATAGAAATCTTAACTAAGACACCAGGAAAACCTATTACATAATAAAGGTTCGGATAAAAGTAATGATGTTCCCAGTTTAGAAATCGGAAAATTCAGTATGAATAAAAGAAAGCTTTATTGTTTGTTTTCCCTTTTATTGAAAATATGTTGATGGGGTTTCTGTTCCTCCTGGTTCCACAGCTGTTCAGTTCCAAAGAAACACATATAAACAATGTAGTTTATATGCAATTAATGTAAATTGCAATCTGTTTCTCCTCTTAGCTCAGGCTTATTATTAACTAGCACTTACAACTAGCTATGGGTTAGTTAGTTAAACTAACCCATAATTCTTG